>WUAM01000107.1:605670-677682 GCA_024336885.1 Actenoides hombroni | reverse complement strand
AGATGTTCGTGGTAGTGGGTGAGAAGTGTGGCGGGAGGGTGTGGGGGCAGGGGAGGGAGCGGGGGGCGGGAGGGGCGGGAGGGATGTGTGTGTTTATGCTAGCTATGTTATTCAGAGCAATTAACATTTTCTTTTTTTTCCTGCAAAATTCTCATTCCTGAGGTAATTAACTCCACTTTTAATGCAAACTTTACAGTGGTTCATAGAGCCCCTGGGTTTTAGCAGTGGTGCTGACATACCAAATACATCTGTAGGCCAGCATTTGGACAGTCAGGATGTAATAGCAACTGACCTTTTGAGAAAATGGAACAAGAACTTTATTCTTTTGTGGTTTCAAAAACTTTATATTGTGTGAGAGTTGGCATTTCTGAAGGAATCTAGCAGAACAGAGGATAAAATCCTGCATTTTAGTGCAGTATACTCATTGAACTTTTGTACAATATGACATTTGGTTTTTTGTTGTTTTGGGTTTTTTTTTTCCCTCCAAAAAAGTGACTTAGAATATATTGTTCTTCTGTATGAATTTTTTTAAAACATCCTCTGTATTTCTGAAATGCACTGTCAATCACTTCATGCACATCCAGAAAATGAAAGACCTAATAAAAAGTGGCAGCTGAAAACTAATATTACAAACTGTCACCAACTAATTAATTTTCTCATTTGTATTCTGACTATACTCCAAACTCACATGGACTGCTGCCAGGGAACTCAACAATAAAATGTTCATTTAAAATTTCTAACAATAAGAAAATATTGAAAGTCTGGGAATAAACAGACTAACCTTGGATTAAGCAGTCTGAAAATTCTATATTTGCAATTTTACAAGAGACTGGTCACCACTTTGAAATAATAATAAAACTACAGCAACTGAGATTGCCTTATGTTTTAGGACAAATGTAGTTGCCCTTCACACTATGTTAGCATAATTTTAGACTTTCAGAATTTACTGGGTTTTTTTTTTTTCCTTCATGTCTTTAAGAATATCAGGCAAATCAACTGTTCAATGCTCTTAAAATTTAATATTGCTTACATTAAATGATTTATATGGAGACTGATCTGGAAACTTAGTATCCACCTACAAGTCAGTATTTTAATCTGCAGATACTGAATTTAGTAACAAGATTTTTTTTTTAATGCACATACCTAAAGGTGCAACTAATGTATCAGAAAACATCTAAGGACCTAATTCCCTAGATACAATATTACTTTAGAAATACTTTGAGTCATTACCCAAATCACTAAAAATCTGTAAAACTCCAGAACTACAACCCATATAATTGTAGATTGCTGGAGCCTGGCTGTGCTCTTACTTTCTCTTCTGAAATCCCATTCATTTAATTATGCAGAGTATAAAATTTATACTTACGTACATGATGCCTGGAATTATGCAGTGATGCTCATCAGCAAACCTGTCTGTAGAATTTCTGCATTGGTAACTTTTGCGTAGTGGTTTCTCATGTTGTTTTGCTGTGTGGTTAAACAACGTATTTGTGAGAGCGCAGTATTGTGTTGGGATCTCATGTGACACCATAAAAATATACCAACAAACAATATATTTTCTGACATAGCAAGGAAACAAATAAAATAACTTTTTCTAAGATGCTGTTTGGTTTGCAAATTGAAAAATTACTTGAAACTATGCTAAGAATTGAAAGTGAGTGAAATGGAAATACAATATATTATAATGAGGCAGATGTGAGCTCATTTTCCCTAGTGCAGGTTCATGGACTGTGCATTCACTTGGTCTGCCTGACATTTAAATCTGAGTAAATTCAGTGGTTTATAAGAAAAGCATCTGTTGTTGGAATGACAATAGCAAGATACAATACCAAGGAAAAGGAATCTAATTGTTATTAGATATTGCATCAGAATGTCAATGAATGGGCTTTCATTGTGTTGAGATTCTGGCATCAGCCTGCACATTAAAGTGGCCAGCTCATCAGGGAATATAGCACATTAGTGAGTGATTCAGCTGTGACTGAGTGTGTGCATTGAAATGTGTGACTTAGAAAGTTTCTAATGACATAAATCAGGAACAGACTTAATACACAACACATTCATGAAGGAAATATAATATAGGGTGCTTTACTTCCACTAAGTTTAATCTTTAATCACATTAGGCTCAACGTTTGATTTTTAAAAAAATTATGCTCATTTCATTTTCATGTTTGCTGTCTACTCTATAACACAGGCAAAACCTTGAATTTTGTCATATATCTTCAACCTGAGCAAGCTGTAAAGCCTGCAGCTTATAGCTTCTGGTTTAAGTTCTCTATCTGGGCATGTTAAGCAACTGAATAGTGAGGGTTGCTGTTAATGATTTCTAATTAAATCAAAAAGCTCTGAGATCATAAACCTGCTGACTTCATTTCCTTTTGCCAGTGCTCTTCAAAAAAGTAATTACTGTACTGCACATACAGGCAAATCTCATAAAATGCCCTCAAGATGCAACTCAACGTTAAGACTACTGGTAATGAACAAAGTTAGTAATGTTTTTCAGTATAGAAATGAACCAAAAGTTAGTATAATCTTCAAAGCGCTTTTGGGAATTATTTTATTTCTGTTCTATTTTTAATTAAAAATTCACAAGACCCTGCATTTTCAGGCTCAGAGATGGTTACATGTAAATATTTTTTTTTTCATGATTATTTTCTAATCACTTCAGCAAATGAAGGTTCTATAGTATTGTTCAAGCCTTTACATTTGATATACTCAATATTTTCTTCATCAGTCAAATCAGACAAAGAGTCAATACAATAGAAGATAACATAGCAGAACTTTGGTCACAGCAGCGTCACAAATGTGAAAGAACCCAAAGAACGACAACAAAAAATGAGAACATTTTATTTTACCCAAAATATTTAATACTAATTTTCAAGGAATTTAATATCATCTCCATCATCTGCCGTGTCTTCCCCCTCCCCAACTTTTTTTTTTCCCTTTTGAGTCAAAAAGGCATTTTGAAGTAAAAGATCTGAAAATTTAAAATACAAAACATTTTCTTTTCTGACTAAAATCTTGTCCTGATTACTCTGTGATTACCCTGTTTTCTGAATTTGGGAAACAGATGCATCCATTGAAAGCCTTTATTTTTGGGCAGGGAAAGGAAGTATTTATTGGAAAAAAAAATCCCAGCATTGTGTTTTCTTGTGGAATAATTCTTAGGAGAAATGACAGTCTATGCCCTATGCTTTCTGTCATACTTCCATTTTTTTCTCGTACTGCAGTGGTGGGTGCAGGATGTATGGCGGTGCCCTGTCAGCTGGCGTCTGCTTATGTACTTTTAGCTCTCATGAATAGGATTCTTATTTTTAATTAATCTTAGTACTTTAGAAATTACCGGCTTTTCAGCAAGATTTCTTGTGCCCTTTGTTCCCCTGATAAAAGCAGGAAGTACATGCCAATTTTTTTTTTTTGTAACCCTCCTCTTAAGACTAACGAAGCTGATACTTTCTGCGCTCCCATTCTCTTGCACCGGTGTTTTCACTGAAACTCATGCAGAATGAAGAAACTTAATCTTTTGTTTTGAAGTTTTAGAACGTAAAGTGTTTAGTCTGTGAAGTCGAGGAAATTGTATTTCACATTCTCCCAATTCTTGAATATTCAATACATAAACTATTTTAGCAATGAAAAACCCTGTTGTTTCTAGAAATTGTTTTAATTGCTTTATATACTGGTTTCTGGGTTTGTGTAAAGCCAACACATCTTTAACATTAATTTGAATTGGAGGAACAGGTTTGTATGTGTTTGCTTTTGAATTAAGACAACGCTATTTTGGAGGCAGGTGTGTGAAATACTTTTTTTAGTAGATAGCAACTAAAAAGCAATGTCTGTACAAGGTCAAGATCAAGGGCAGTCATTGCTGGAAAGACTAAATATTTCTTTTACTTCTATACTATTTTTATCATTTGTATTTTTACAAGTAGCCCAGAACAAATGTGTTAAAAACCATGAAACATACAATACTGACTGCTCCTTCCTCGGTCTGCTGGTGGCTTCCTGAGGCAGAGGTTGCTTTTATGTCTTTAGAAATCTTGGAGGATTTCTCATCCCTGACCTGGCCACCTTCTCTTTTATTTGTTTATAGCCTTCCCCTCTCCTGTGTATTCGAAGAGGCAGTGAACAGGGATCATTCGACCTCTCCTCCTTCTTTCTCATGAAATATTTCTAGACTGTATCTACATCTGAGATACAGAAACTTGAGAGAGATTTTTCTGATAGACAAATATATGACAGGGCAAGATTTGCAGGATGGGCTCTGATGAGCACTGTCCCCTCATGAGAGTCTGGTCAAGAGTCTTACAATATCTGGAGACTGTATTTTGGAAGCATTACCCAAACCCCTGTCTTCAGTATGTTCTTGGATGGTTTTTTTGAACCAATCAGCACAGTGAGTCTTGAAGGAAAACTGGTTCTTTGTGGATACTCTCAAGGTCAGCATTTCGGCTCACTTCAAGATGATCATTTCATGCATAGGAAGTAGCACTGAGGAATGCTCAAAGGCTGTTTTTCACAGTGCAGACAGCTTTTCTAACCCCTAGACTATGCTATCTGTTCACACTAGTAAGATGTAGTATCTTTAGCTGTAAGAAATTCTGCACCACAGAGAAGAAAGTCTGTTTACTTCATTGCAATTCCAAAATACAATTATCTGGAAAGTACAGCCACTGCGTCTCAGTATTATACTTTCCATTTGCACAGATGAATGTAAATGTGAACGTCTTGTACCTTGTAGTACCCTGCTAAGTTTGGCAACCACTTGAGGTTTTATTTTGTTTTGTTTTTTTCCTGGTTGTTTTTTTTTTTTTTAAAGAGGGCAGCACTAGTTATTCATCTAAAATGCAAGTGAGGAGGTAAAAGATGCAGCTATGGAGTTAATATTAATTTTATAATATCAGTCAGTTTGTGAGGAGATTAATAATTTCATTGGTATTTGAAAGACTAAAACATCCAGAAGTACAAAGAATATTTAGAAAATAATAACATAGATTGTATTCATGTTTATTAATTATATCTTTGTTTCCTCAATTCTTACTCTTTAAGTGAGAATGTGTATCCCTACATACAAGAGTCATCTGTAGACTCTTACTGTAATACTGTTGAATTTAATCACGGTGTAACCTACTGGGCTGGAGGAATTTGGAAATATATTTAGGAAAGAAAAATGTCTTCATTTTATTCTAATGGAACTGAGAGAGTCAGTGTGTACTTCAGCAATGCAGCCCTTGGAGAGCAGGCAGAATACACATGATCACATACGGTGGGATTGAATGCTGCTGGACATCAGGGATGCTGGTCCATGGCTGGGGACTAGGGAAATTAATATAATTTATTGTAATTGCTACTTGAGTAATAGAGCTAACTTCAAAGATGACTTCTTGCCTTTTGCTCAGCAATGGTGCTGATAACCGTGCTTCATCTTTCATCCAGTGCTTGATTTATTGAAAATATTCAGGTGGTATTTGACTTGTTAGGCAGTAATAACTCGAAGAATACTGATCCCTTTTAAAATACATTTAAATGCAAGAATTTTATGTTAGATTACTGATCATTACCTTTTGAACTGAATCGAGCAAACCTGAAGGCCTTTACTAGACTAGACCAGAAGGAGTTCTCTGAAAATTTATATATTCTAATTAGCAAAGATATGTATAAAAATTGTGCTGAAGTTTCAATTAATTGATCAAAACTAGACTTTCAACTTTTCATGCTTTACAGAAATGCTTTTTTTTTTTTTCTCTGGGATTTTCAAAATTTTTATTTAATTAGATTTTTTATTTTACTTGAATAAATAGTTTTGGTGTTGTTTCCAAGGAATACTTCATCACTTTTGCTACCTTTCCTTTTTGTCTCAACCCCATCTCAAGAAATCGTAGAAAGCCAAGAGAGGTTGCAAAAATAATGTTTACTATCTGTACATGTTGTGGGGTTTTTTTTGTTGTCTAGTGAAAATAGTTCAGTAGAAATATTATAGTGAAGAAGTTTGGATTCTTTTATCTTCCTGTGTTGAAAACATTTTGCTCAGCTGGACTGTGTTTTAAAAAAATTTGAAACACACAATACAAACTACCTATATTATTGCTACTTGTAAGGACTAACCTGAGCTCTCCAGAAATATGTGCATATTACTCTAGTAATATATAAGGAATAAATACATCATTGTCAATTATGTAAAATGGATAGTAATTTATAAACATCTTTTAGGGGCACTTTAAATACCTAGAACCAGTGTTAGAAAGTGCAGTCTTAACTTTCCAGTAGTTTCATAGACAAAAGTCATTGACATAAATGTCACACCTTAGCACACATTTTGGCTGCAGTTGTCTCTAGGAACTCGTTTTCCAGAAGGTAATCTGACTTGACAACAAATTACTGATATTAATTGATTAATGAATAAATAAATTAAAAGACTGAATTCTTTAGGAGGAATGCAGATGTTAAACCTATCTTTTTGTATTTAAATATTTCCCTGGGAATTGAATAATAATTCTGGCCCTGTAAGATGCAAAGTTCTCCATACTGGATTTGCCCCCACAAGCAATGGTGAGGTGAGTTTTCATGTGCTCCAGTTGCAGCGAATCCCATCTCTCACTAGAACGGGCCATCTATTTTTGTTGATAGTCAAGACACTTACACTTTTCTTACTGTATCCTGGGTCTTTCTGGTGGCCTGCCAACCAGGGAGGCATTTTTGTATGGAAGAATGCACAGAGACCAGCAAGGTGGTGGCTATCTCTAGCTACTGTAGTTAGTTGCTGTTTTATAGGGCTAGTGCTATGTAGAAGTGAAGCAATATCTCTTTTTTATGCACTTATTCCCAAACATACAGAATTCACTATTTCCAAGTAAATTATGCAGTGCTCAGTCTCATTAACTACTCACTCCTTGCTTTGCTTCCATGAAAGGCAAGCCCCATTAAACATTTAATGGTGTTCATGGGAAGCAGGGATAAAAATAGGCTTATAGGAGGTGTTCTCTTCTTGGCTGCACAAACTATATTAGGTTCAATGCATAAAATAAAGTTGTCTAGGGTCAGATTGAAAACAAAAAGATATTCCATTTACCCTAGCTGTGTTTTAAGCAATGACTTTATGGTTCTATTCAGTAAGAAATGAACATCCATAATGTATCAATTAGTTGGCTGCATGTAGCTGTAAGATAAGGGGTGTAATTACTAGAGAAGTTGGGTCACCTGTCTGTAACATCACTTTCTAGTTTTACATGCAATGAGGGAGAAACAGTATTTATAGCTATTGTTTCTTTAAGAAAATAGAACAGTTATGAGTAGTCAAGTATAATATTAGTTGTGATGTTAAGGTGAGAAGGTATGACATAATGTTAGCTTTTTTTCTTCCAACTATTTTTTAAGGGATTTGTAAGGCTCAAAGACTGAAACAATGTTTCAAAGTACTTCCCTAGAATGAAAAGACTGTATTTAGCAGTGAGGGAATAACCAAACTGTTGTTTCATGTGTTCCAAGAATACGCTGGGAGAGGAGGTATTTTAGGAGAGCATGCTAAGTTTGGAACCGTGGAGCACCATGGACAGTATTCTGATTTTAAAAGTAAATAAAGACAATAATAATTGCAAATAAAATTTTACTGAGTATGGAGATTGTTTGGGGGCATTGTTTGTTGGGGGTTTTTTTTGTGTTATTTTTTTTTTTTTAAAAAAAGCAGTCACCTTGGATAAATAGACCAAATGAGAAATTTACAGCTTGAAAGTGTAAAATGTGAATGTTCAATAAAAGTAAAAAAACCCCATAGCCATCACAACATCTTTACTGGCATGGTTATTCCTTACAGCAGCAAGCTGCTAAATCTTTAGCCAAGTATCTTTATCCAAGCAGTAGACTGGAAGTATAAGAAGATCTCATTGTCCTTTGCTAGAAACATTACTGAGTAGAAGATAAAATCACTGAATCAGAGAGACAAAACTTAACTTGAAAGGTATTAACCAACCTGCCAAACAGTGTGGCCTTTCATACTCTCTGGTTCCCCGAAGTCCTGTGAAATTGGACAGTATTTATAACTAGGGAAAGCTGAGAACAAAGCAGTTATTACTGTTCCTCTCTTTTCTAAATAGAAGAAATAACTCGTGGCTTCTCCGGGACGAGGCAGGAAATAGTGTCAGCTGTCCCTTGGCAAGTGCTAATGCAGCCAAGTCCTGAGTATTGAATAGTATCCACCAGCACCTCAGTGCTTCTTAACTGGGCAGTGCTTTGGGAACATAGTGGCAGCAGCATGTATAATCCTAAATTGAGGTCTTTCTGGTGGGGCAATGAAATGATCTTCCAGTTCTCTAAGATGTATATGGCCAGAAGTAGGAGCAGGGTGATTGCAGCTGCTGAAGACAAGGAACAGATGGAGGTGCCTGCTAGGACTCCCATTTTCTCTAGTTGGTGGCAGGCTGTGAATCAAGTGGAAACATCTGTATCTTTCTCATCGTTGTTTGTGTAAAATGGACACCTTCAGCCTGTAGCTCAGCAGTGTGAAGGTATGCAGCTCTGTGTGCTTAGCAGCAACCAGAGGGGTTGTGAGAGAAGGACATCAGAAAGAAACCTGAGATTGCAGATTTGAACAACAGGGAAAATAGCATAATTTCGAGTTGTGATGAAGGAGAGAGAGAGAACAAGGAAGCTTTTAAAAGAAGAGATTGGAACATGTTGAGGTTTTGATATACTGGTGGTAAACTGGAGATGGCTGGTTCTGGGACTGGAGGATATCTGGAATCAGAAAGAAAAGTGCCTGAGTAGAGAGCTGGACTTGTGAGTATGCTACATGAAGCTGGTACTGCCTGTAAATAAAGATACCAAGTGAATGATGAGGGGTGACATATTGGAAACTGAGCACTGAATAATATTATAGCAGCTGCTAGGTAAGGTGGGAGACAGCAAAAAACATGAAAGCACTATTGAGATGGAGGGGAAGAGGAAGGGACAATGAGGTGAAAGTCAGACCAAGGGAAGTTTGAGTAGTGAGGACTCTCCAGACAAAGGCCAATTTTTGAGACACACAGAAGAATGAGCCCAGAAAAATGTTTTGTTGCACCAGATGGTAGTTGTGGTCAGCAGGTTGTGTTCAGGTGATACTGCTTGTTCTCCTTCTAGTGAATGCAGACTTTGCCATGAATAGTACTTTCAAAATACAAAGTTATCTGATTGTCTCTTCACACCTTACACAGCTTTCAAGAAAGCATGGAAAAGGAGCAGACCTTATGTCTGCTCCTGTCACTGCTCCATGCTGTCCACACAAAACATGAAAAAAGGATGAATTTACTGCATTATCTTTGTTGTTTGTTCTAGGATCCAACTATTTATTTCACCAAATTGATGTTTAAATTCCCATCAGTTACTAATGCAGAAAACATTTCATATTCATAATTATACAAACATGTAGCTTAATTTGCATCTTGATATTTTGTCCACATAATGAATAGTGAGTGCTTTCTTATGAATCAGCAAAATAAAAATGAAATAAAGATACACTTGTCCTCCCTTTAGTTTCATCAGTATGATCAAAGGTCAATAGTTGAAGTGTCCCAGTGGCTGAGAGGTGAATAGGTGTTTTATTGCTATAATAATTGGACTTGCTTCTGCCAATAAACATGGCATTGCTTGGTGTATGTTCACTTAGTTATAACAATTATGAACAGCTGTATTTTCTCATGAAATATATGGAGAAAAATCTCTGGTGTTGAGACACTGATTAAATGAAAGTTTTCTGCTGAAAAACCTGTGAAGTCTTTTGAAAGAACAAAGTGTTCTGGAAAATAAAATGTTACATTGTATGATTACTTGTTGGGAATATGATTTCTCTAGACAATATATGGATATTTCAGGCTGCTACTGCCACTGGTCCACTGAGATACTCCGTACATCTCAAAGTAACAAATGAAACTGTGGGGAAAAGAGATTACCTTTTTGTTGTTGTTATTTGGATAGGGTAAAATTGAACCTAATAAGTGATTCCATTTTCCCTTTTGGAGACATTTAAGTAGACACATTTGTTGGGATCTCTGACATGGTTTTTATATGCTCGATAGTTAAGATTGTGTTATAATTAGGTGTCACAGTATGAAAGCTCTTCTGCCATCAACCTTGACTATTATCAGATTTCAAAATTAATTTACAGAAACTAATGCTAACCAGGCTGTTGAATACTCTTAAAATTCCAAAGAGTAAACAATTCTCATGATAACACTTCTGTTGTCATAATATTCATTAATTTTGCATGTTGCAACATAAAAAGATGATCTGGTGTTGTAAGAACATAAATACAGGCTTGAAACACATTGCAGATGGTGTATATTTTAAGTAACTTAACTCTTTCAAATGGTGTGTTTGGGTTGTGATGCTTGTCACTGAAAGAAATTCAGATTTAGCAGGTGGACACGATGCAATTAAAATGAGAAAATAGATTTTTAAGTAAATGGTAGCATTTGCAGGCGACTGGGAAGCTGACACTTAATTTGCAAGCCCTGAACCTCGTTTTCAGATCAGCTGAAGAGATACTGTATGAAGTGGCTGTCAAATTGCATGCTTTAGCAGTCTTTGTAATTGAAATGGTTGCACATAATAACTGTATCATGTCTGGGTACTCTGTATCTAATGCAGTGCTGGAATGAATTTTGATTTTTCCCTCTATATTTCTTGTTCTTTGGTTGAGCACTAGAGTAAGTGCAAAGAAGTGGAATATTACACCTCTAATAAGTGTTAGAGAGGTTTTTTTTTTTGCCGTTGTTAATGTTATTTGGTTGCCTTTGGAAGGTTTTTTTTTAGGAATTAATTTTTGTTCCAAGTCTAGAGAAATTTATTCCAAAAAGCAAAATGAAAGACTGTTGAGGTGGATCTGGGGCAGCTGTGATGAATAGCTAAAAGTAGTCCTTGATCTCTACTGGGAAATGGAATATTGTGATTAAATGTAAAATTTTAAACAACCTAAGCAATCCCTGTAATCTCAGTGGGGAATCCAGGGCTGGGTTGTTTCAGATTTTGTGGACAGAGGGAACCCTCTGACCTGCCCTGTGGAAACAGATGCGAGGCAGAACAATCGCAGAGGCAAAAATGGCCTTCATTCGTCTGCGCAACAGTGTAGGTGTTGTGTGTGGCTTAACCTGTTTATCCATATCTCTGATTCTATCCCAGTATCTTGGGTTTGTACAATATACAAGGAGCAAGTAAGATGTTAGTTAGAAGCATGAGGTAAAATCATCTTTTCCAGGTTGGTATAGCTGGAGGCTGATGCAGCTGTTTGTTGGGCTGCACGGCACTCAGGTTTCCATAAACTCAGCTTGTATTGTCAAAAGAGTCAGCCTGCTCCATAGATGCTGCAGTCTGAAGGAACAAGACTTGGGGATTGTTTGATTCTCAGCTTTGATCCTATTTTTAAAAATAATCTCCCTTTATTCTTATTTCTGCATTACACTTCAGCTGCTTTTTGCTTCTTTCCAGAGTCTACTTTTCTGCAGTTGACATCGGTGATTTTGAAACAAACTCTTCCCATCCATCAGTGCAAAATGGAAAACTGGAGGAAAGCAGAGAACATGTGCAGGGCTTTATTTTCCCTGAATGTGTGCTGCAGCACTAAATAGTTGGTATGCACTTGTTGGATTACAGTAGTTCCTGTAGGCTGATTTGCCTCTGTAACTGTCAAAGTGACAGCACACAACTACCAAAACTTCCCTGTGAAATAGTGTCCCAGGGACTAATTGTGAAACCTCGCTTGTTTTATGTTATTTATTTACATAATCTTTTCATAAATATAACAAAGGCAGAGATCAGCATCATTATACTGGAACTCTGCCTGTTGGTATAACTATGCCTTTGAAGAGTCCTTTAAATATTGCATTTCTGTCCTTAAATTATTTTTGCAATTTTCTAAGAAATAACTAATTTTAGCAGGGAAAATGTCTAGCTTAGTAGTGTGGATGTGCATTTCATGTTAGCACATCTGGCTGCAACGGATTATTTACCATTGCCAGGGGAGAATGAATTTTAACATGAGAGTGACAGAGGAGCAAGTACATTCAGATACATGCAAATCACTCTCGCATTGGCTCATAGGCTGGGTGAGCTCTCAGTTGAGGCAAGTGGAAGATCCAGTATGTGCTTTCCTTTTCCTATGCTGCGAGGTTGTAATTGTTTGTCTGATCAAGTCACAACAAGAGCTTTTTATTAGGGAAGACCTGCAAGATACCCATAGTAGCATCTCCTGATCAGACCAGCATAGACAGAATGGGAGATATGAATGAACTGTTTTAACCCCCCATCCACATTGTGATATTAGCAAGACCTGTGCTAGTTTTTTTTGCAAATATCTTACATATTTTTTTTTCTGCATCCAAAGAAGTCCTGTGAAGACAACACACAATGTTGTCCTGTAATTTCTTTGGAAGTAAAAAAGAGACTGTGAAACTTTTTAGGGTCAAGTAGCTTTAATTTCACAAGTTAATTCCTTTCATTTGTCATTTTTCTGTTTATATGTATACATAAATGTAAATTGAATGGAAATTATTCAAAATGAAAGCTGAAATAGAATCTTTCTGCCTTCAGTTGCCATGAACAAAATTATTCATTTTCTACATTTCCACTGCAAGATGGTTTTGATTTGATCAGACTGCAGTCTTTTATGGAAAATTATTCCATTCATTTTTTTATAACTGTAGTCTCTTCTATGAACACTGGAAAAATATTGAAAAACTCCAGTATATGAAATTTCTTCTGTCTCTAATACTGTTTTAATATGATGGAATATTAGGGCTGGAAAATAGTTTCATTTTGAATGGTTGAGCAAGAATATATGAGATACATAAAGTGACAAGTAAAGCTCTCTCAATTCAGAAATTAATACTCAATTCTATTGGAATACCATGAAGTTAAGGTTAATTCAGGTTTATTGTTATGTAATGTAGTTAAGGTTATTGTGCGATGTGCGTTGTTCTTCAGTTTGTTCCTTTCATGAATACAGATTTCCTCAGGTTATCCACAGAGAATGAATTTAGAAATTCAGGATGAAGGCATATATTGTATTTCTTGAACACAAAGAGCAGCTGTGTAAGACAGTAATACTAGTTGGTTGTTATCTTTTGAGTCTAGGGTATATGGCACATATATTTTTTTATATATTTGAATATTTTATTCTCCTGGATCCATTGGGTTTTTTTATAAATAGATTTGTGCTCAAATTTGGGGAAGTTTGTATATAGCATGATTCCTGATGTCATTAATTCTGGTTAGGAACTTTTTGAATAAACTCTTTCCACTAGAAAATAAAGATTTATCAAGTCATTTCCTAGTTCCAGAGTGGAATTTGTGGTCAGAGAGAAAAAAAAATAAGTCCCACAGTAACAGACAGTCCAATAATTTCAGACAGAGAACGAGGCATCCTCTGTTTGCTCACCTGGCTAATAATTTCTGAAATATATGCATCATTTCAGTTTGCCTGGTTTAACTTCTAAGCACTGGTTATTACACTGGCTTCACAACTGGATTAAGCAGTCTTTTACTACCAGCAGTTTTTCTTCTTGAGCACTACATACACTCTCTAATCAAGCCTCCTTCCTGTTATCTTTCTGATATGCTTAATAAGTTCTTCCTTCAATTCCTTCCATTCTTTCTTGCCTGCAGTATAATCTATAGGCCCTAATACTGTTAAGGAAAATAGTAGATAATAGATCTATACCCAGTTTCATCAGAGTTAAAAATACATCCCTATTAATATATATTTAGTGATCATAATTTTGAACCACATTATCATGGTGGTAGCTCACCCGTTAATGCACTATAGCCCTTCTCCCTTTCAGAGATGGTAATTTAGTGAGGATGTTGAGTGTATGTGGCACAATTTTGCATTTGGCTATGTATGTTAAGATACATCTTACTTGAATATTGCTGCCTTATCAAGCAGTCTGTATCACAGAATCATAGAATGTTAGGGGTTGGAAGGGACCTCTGAAGATCATCGAGTACAACCCCACTGCCAGAGCAGGACAAAACTAGATCAGATCACGCAGAAATACACCCAGACGGGTCTTGAAAGTCTCCAGAGAAGGAGGCTCCACAACCTCTCTGGGGAGTCTATTCCAATGCTCTACAGCTCTTACAGGAAAGAAGTTCTTCCCCATGTCGAGGTGGAACTTCCTGTACTCAAGCTTGAATCTATTGCCCCCCGTCCTATCACAATGCACAAGTGAAAAGAGGTTGTCCCTGCCTTCTTGATGCCCAGCCCTTATGTATTTATAGACATTGATTACATCCATTCTCAGTCTTCTCCTCTCCAGACTAAAAAGCCCCAGGTCTCTCAGCCTTTCCTCATAAGGCAGGTGTTCCAATCCCTTAATCATCCTCGTAGCCCTGTAGTATTTACTCCTATTTCTGCTGTGTCCTTGATGTTTGTCACCTGGTCATGCTCTACATCATCTGTGGATTGTATCAACATTGATGTTACATTTGTTTCTGAATCATTTAGGAATATCTTGGTTAAGGCCATCTACTGCTTTTTATTACAGAACCACGTTTCAAATTCCTTCAAATCTACTTCTGGTAGATAACTTTGTTTTCAATTTTATCAGCCACCCAGTTCTTTGTCTTTGGGTTATTTCCTTGTAAGAATGTTTAGGCCAAGTATTTTTACAACACTTTGTTACAACAACACAATTTACCAGTGTTCTGGAACATATGTGAAGGCACAAGGTTTCTTAAGCTACGAATCTTGGGTACAAGCAGCTTACAAGTCATCCCAAGTAGATGTCTACTATGAACTTTGCTGCCTAGCAAAGGAGAGATATGCTCATCTTTCCAAATATAGATGGGAAACGATGACTGAACTCTTCTTTCCTGTCTTTGGCACTGCTAAAAGTGTTACCCTTCTGCCTCACCATAGACCTATATCATTGCAATGTGTTTCAAAAATGAACGAAAACAAGTCCTAGCACCTCTCTCTCTGCATTGTCCTGCCATTCCTCTTCCTACCGTGTCTTCAGTTTGTCTTCTCTTATTGGTTTTTCTACATTTAGAAATTTCTATTTCCTATCGATCCATAGTACTCCTCTTTGTCCTAGACAGCTTCTCCATTTTTCAAAACTATGCTACTTTCTTTACATCAGTACAGTGGATTGGGAAGATTGTGATCCTGCTCTTGTGCATTGGGACTGAATAAATAGCCTCCATGGCAGCTCATCCCAGTACAAAATCTGATTCCCAGCCAGATTTTTTTTTTTTTTCAACCCTGCACAAGGATTAAAATGGGAAGGAAACTCGCTTTGCTCACTTCTGTGCTTTTAGTGTTCTTTCTTCAAAGTTTGTCTGTGGGTTCATTAGAAAAAAGCATTAAAAAAAAGCATTAAAAAACACCAATGAAACCCCCTTGTGTGGAAAGAATCTGCTGTAGAGTTGGTGACATCCTCAAAGTACTGCTGGGCAACAATACTGCCCTTTTTATACACACAAGAGTAGATCTACCTAATATTTAAATCCTAGGTTACAAAGGTTTTTGAATAATGGATAATATAAATGTATTGCTTATGGTATTCATATCTTCTGAAAAAAACCCCCACAAAAAGTTAAAACTGTAGTTATAGTCTAATCTAGGATTCTGCTGGGTGTATAAATCAAGGAAAAAAAAACCCAACTAAAAACCAAACAAATTTAAAACCCTCAAACAACAGAAACAATAGTTTTAATTTAGAAGGCTTACTGCATTTCTATTATTTTTGATTCCGTTGTTTCTTTTCCCAATGCCAATGATGTGGAAGTGTTGTGGAAAAGATATTTGCAAAGACTGTTTTACCAAATAGCAAAATTATGGTATCAGCAATATGTACAACCACATTTCTTAAACTTTGCTGCTGCCAGCGTAATTCTCCTCTGCTTTACACATGCACTCCATGGTGTCTGCTGGAAGGGTTCTGCTGAAAACGGGTGTCGGCACACAACCCCATCTGAGGGTCTGCGAAACTGCAGCCTTTGAGTGGCTGGAGTGATCTTTTCCTTCATGAGTTTGTGAGTAGGAGTATCAGTGGCCATTTTTTTCTTTACCTCTTTGGAGAGAAAATTGTAGGAGAAGGCAATACATGATAGATAATTGTTTTCTGCTTCTGAGGAAACTGGTTCTGTGTGGGAAGTCCCCAGCGAGGGCCAACAGCTGGAGGGGACAGAAAGACCCTGTACATTTGTGCGTATAAAAGGACTGTCGATTTCCAAGTCTTGCACATAGAAGACCAGGATCTTTTATTAATCTCTGGTTATTTTACTCCTCAAAGGAGAAGAGAGAGAGCCCTGATGCATTTGTTCTCCTCCCTGTGGGCGAGTTATTTCATATGCTCTCCTTCCCTAAACTTCTCTAATGGTGTCAGATGTCTGCATGACCTCTAACAGATGGCTGTGCACAAACTGTGCCTCTTGAGCTCTAATGCACTTTCTTCAGTATCTGAAATGCATTTCTTAATATGCTGTGTTATAATTTTGGGGTTGCTTTTTTCTTTCCTTCTTAAAACCAGAAAACGAGTGCATTTAACCATGAAAGCAGGTACAAATGTATTCCTGTTAGTGGATAATAATGAAAAGTCAGAGAGATTAATGTGCTGTTACTGTTTATTCAGTACTGCATTCCTTGTGACTAACTACAATGGATGAGACCTTCTTTCTGCCTCATTAAATAAGTTAATCATGTAAATCAGGAGAAAAAACATTTTGGATAGTGTGAGCACAGGTTGAGCATCAGATAAGTACTCTCTACCACCATGTATTAAAGGAGATTTGACAATATACAGGTGTCCCAGCTATAAAACATTAACATCAGTCTTCTGCTATCTCTAAAGTAAATGAAAACAAAATTAAAAGGTCGAACTGGTGCATGTTTCAATCAGGACTACATTGTTGCTGACTGGAATTTCTTTCTGAGAAAGAGGGGAAGTCTATGTGGAATGCAAGTTCTTGGAGGCAAATTATAATGCGTATTCCAATATACTCAGAAAAAAAGCTTTTATGGCTTTTAAACTGTAAATCAAAAATATAATTAGTTTTTATGAAATAGGATTTACTAAGGCTTCTAGGTATTGCTTTCTTGGCTTACCAAAAAACATGCATAAATTTGAAGGCAAAGGACATAGTCTTGACTATCTGGGAAGGAATAAGAATAAAACCTTTTAGATTAAACTAGCAGTAGAGTGATAAAGAAATGTAACTCTCAGGCTTGCAAGACATAAACAGGAGAAAACCCCACGTGATCTGAACATTTGTCCAGAAACACTTTGCAAGCCAAAGCTGAGCTGCTAATACTCAAAAAAATTCAGATTCTGATAACATGATTTTTAATAAGACTGAGTGCTTGCATTTTTTGATTGCAGGTGGAATGGCAGAAAAGGTTCTAAGTATTACTTTTTCAACTTGAGAACTACCAGAATTCTCATTTTTTCATCACAGCAGTTTTAATTCAGAGACATCAGATAAAACAATCATAATGACTGGACACTAACTCCAACAAAAGAATAAAGTTGCCACCTAGATAATTGCTAGAAGTTGGATTAAAGAATATAGAAGTATTGCAAAATTATTGCCTGCCTTCCTTTTTCTTCAATTAAAAAATAAAGTCAAATCCATTATCTTTTTTTAGAGATTGTAGTGATCACAGGGGAACGAAGCAAGGAAGCCTCTGAGAGGATATTGAGAAAATGCCAAGACTTTATTGGTTGGAAGGAAATGAGTATGGATCTGATGCAAAACTTACTGAAATCAATGGAAGTTACTCATTGGTTTCAGTGATATTTGGGTAAGGCTCAATGTGAGCTTAAGGTAGTGTTACATAATTAGGGTCCTGACTGCTATTTAATCCAATAAATTGTACTTATTGGAACAAAACAGAGATTTAAAATAAAGTATTGAGTTAAAAAATAGGTTATGCCTTTGCAATAGACTTAATCTACAGTTCAAATCAGAAACACCTGTTTTTAGGATGAAAACCTTTTCTTTCACTTCTGAATGACACTGTAGCAGCTAGTGTTTGGCTTTTTTTTTTTTTCTTTATATCAAATGCATATACAAGTTTGATATTAGAATCTTATATAAAATTGTCATTGATTTTTAACCCACATTTTCATGCATTTCAATTTCATAGTAACAGTAGAGCTAAATGGATTGTGCCAGTGGGTAATAATAAGGAAATTATAATTCTTTTAAAGTTGCATCCTAGATTCAAGTTGGTAAATCCCCAGAGGCTTTGTTATAACTGTTTGTGTTTGGCCTGGATGTGTTGGACTGGGGAAGCTTTTATTTTGTAGCATATGGATCTAGTGTGGGAAAAGTCAAAAGTAGGCACAGAGTGTGTCAACTGCGGCCAACCGAGTATCAGCTCACCTTCCATTTTGACTGTGATCAGAGAAATCCTTTTTTCTTAGTCTAATTTTACCATGGTTTGGATTTATCATAGAAGAGAACCTATAACCAAAATAAATATGAGGTGAGATTGTGTAAGAACTACTGTCCTGATGACATTTCTATTCAGGGTGACAGAAAACTGGCCAGAATTCTTCATCTTATGACACTTATACTATTGTATGCAGAAATGTTTTCAGAACAGTTACTTATACTTTCGCATCCCTGAAGCTAATCCTCAGCTTTATTTCATCCCTAGTGACATTCCTTTTACCGATAATTAAAATATTATGCAACTTTTTTTTTTTACTGTAAAAATAAGTGCAGATTTGGGGGTTTTTTTCCTATTGTTATCCTGTAGCCGTGCAAACTGCAATACAGTATATTGCTTACAATGACAGAAAATTATGTTTTCAATTTGGTAAGTCATTTTCAAGTGAAAATATAATGTATTCCTGCATAAGACTTATCACAGTGTGGCAGACTTGTAAGTATTAGGGAAGACCTACTATATTTGAAACAACATAATTAACACTATTTGCTCATGATAGGCAAATAAACAACCAAGGCAGGTCTTTTTCAGTGATGAATAACATCTTTATTAAAGAATTAATCTATATCTCAGACCAGGATCTATCTAGTACATAAATCAGGGTCTTGTGGTTCCATTATGGTTCCTTTTACAACCAAAGTGTTAAGTTTATTGCTGTAAAGCCGAATAACTCATTGTTGAGGGATGTCAAGCCCTGTTCTCCCTTCTCTCTATTCTCACTGCAAATGGAGACACATTTAGTTCACAAAACCATCATCGATTTGCTCTATTCTTAGCAAGTAGCTTCAGTTCTGATTATCTAATGTTAATTAGATACCTTTATTAAGAATGTTGAAGTTCTGCTGATAAAATGTATATATGCTAAGTATTTAGTTCCTTAAGTTTATATGCAAACTCACCGTTGCCCTGACAGAGGGCTGCTATGCCAGGAACCTGTGCACTTCTCCTGAGATGATCAAGTCTGGAATAACCGAAGGACTGCATAAAAACTGTAGTGATTTATTAGCTCATGTTTGGACACGATAGGCCTAAACAATCTTTTCCAGCTATTTGATAGGTGCTGTGATCTATGAAAACTTACCTGAGCACCTATGACTAACGTATATATATTTTTTTTTTACCTGGTCATTAGTTCTCTCTGCCTGTTACGGATGCATGGGAGTTCTTGTTACCTGACTCAATTGCAAGATAAGCAATTAGAACACAGGGGATGTATACTCAAAGCTGCACTTCACCTTTCATTGATTAATAGCAGATCAAACTAATAGCCTATGTCAGATCATTGTATACATGCATGTATGGTGAAGTATAATCGGTAGGTAACTTGCAAAATCCTTTGGGGCACTTATAAAAGCTCTTACATGCCTCACTTGCCAGTTTAGAATGCTGCTTGGGATAAGGTTTGTAGGTTGATTGGACTTTATTGTATTTATTATGTTTGGCTATGAGCAGACTATTAGATTAATTACAGTAAGAATTTACTGATGATTTTTTGCTTTGATGTGCAATGGATTATTAGCTGATGATGTTGTTTAAAGAATCATCAGAGATATGGGAGATAGCTGCTACTGAAAGGTCACATTAACTGTTGTTTCACATTTTCAGCACATGCATATAGATGTATCTTCAGGGATTCCACTCCTTGGATTGGAAAGTTTCCAGGACAAACATAACAGAGCCCAACTTAAAAAAATTATATTAGTAGTAGTATTTTAATGAAAGCTGAAGTTTTAGAAAGTATTTGAGAAGCTTGTTTATGAAATTCTCAGACAGATGCTTCTGCTCATTAGGAAATGCCAATATAGGAGTTCTGTATCTTGCTTGTCTATTAAGATTGCAGATACATCAAGGAGAAGGAGATGGATTATGTAAGCATTAACAGCAGTGCAAAATCTGCAGTCTACATAACCTCTTCAAAATTCCTACCATCTTCCACTTCACATTCTGTTTGGGACCTTAAAAGAGGAAACTCTAAAAAAAAAAAAAAAGATAAAATCCTTTTTATGGAGAATTTTTTTGTTTATATTTAGTTTCAGAAAGGCAGTGAGCTAGTGAATAATGTAACTCATCTGGTAACCATGAAGTAAATTGTAAACCAAGGTGTTTTTCATCAGAGATAAGGAAATAAGAATTTGCTTCTGTATCACCAAGCTATGTTACTTTTCAAGAATATGGACATAAGATACTGTTAATATTTTTAATTTGAAAAGGCTTATGATTCTCAAAAATCAATGGCTTTAGGATTTTATATCTTGACATCAAACAAAATGAGGCCTAGATTGAATAAGTGCATTCTGGGATAAATCAAATTAAAGGTCATTTGTGATCTGAGTAAAGATGTGCAGCAGTATGCAGTTTTTAAACCATGCCTTTCTGGTTTTTACACATTTTTCCAAGACAGAGCCTTGGTCATATTTCTTGCATCTCAGAGACATTTCTGTGGTACTTCTCTTGCCCTCTGAATCAACCTACAACTTCCTCAGGACTTATAAAAATATGACAACCCAGATCCTCTGCTGCAGTCAAGGTAGCAGCAAAGGTAGCTCCTATTGCCTGGATACTGGATTTGACTTTGATCATGGGATATCACAGTCTTGATGCATGCCATGTCTCAAGTAACACCAGTTTCAGTGCACTGATTTTGCAGCTCAGCATCACCGTGGTAAAACAAAATCATAGTCATGCATTTTTCCTTATGCACTGCCATTTATTCCAATTGCTATGTATGAAGTAGTTTAGGGACCATCATAGGGCTTATATATGTGCTTCCTAATTATTCTCATGGTGGTTTTGTGGTTATGAGGCTGTTAATGCCATTATGTAGCACTGTATAATGCTGGGACAGTGTAGATTTGAGGATGGTGAAGCACTGGAAGAGATTGGCTGAAGAGGGTCTGTAGTATTCCTCACTGAAGATATTTAAAGACAGATTAGGCAGGAATTCTGTGCATATAGTTGGTCATGCTATAACTCTGAGGTGTGTTCTAGATCAGTGTTTCCTACTTCTGAAATTTCTTCCCACACCCCCACTGATTTTTTCATGGGTTTACAATGGTAATCAACTTCATCTTTTTCTAATATTTATTTAACTAGGTGATGATTTTAGTGTATATTTTTAAGCCTTGGGAGCTCAGAAATACTAAGTCATTGCAAGGTGGGTGGTGGTGGAGTTTTAAGGAGACCATCACCAATGCTAGCATTCTCAGCCTAAGCAGCTGCCTGCAGATTCAGTTATCAAGGCACCTTATAGAGAGGAAAAATTCTGTTCTGGAAAGAAGGAATGCAACTGAAAAACAATGCATAAAAGCAAGGAAATAGAAGAAAGATAACAATAACCTCTAATAAGACCCCAAACTCGGTGTCATTAAGGCAACATTGTGGGAGAACAGGAAAAAGGAAAGTGGTGGAATAACTGCATCTTCTGTAGTGATCAACTCTGGGAGAGAGAACAGCTTCTTCCTTTGTCCTTTATCAGAGACTAGAAATCTGAAGGGAAAGTAAGTGAGAGATGGCACACATGGACCTACTGCACTGCAATGCTGGGGTAGTGACTATAACACATCTCTGACTGGCAAAAGAAAGAAAACCGAAGAGATGTGAGAAGCACATGATACACTGTGCCTCTACTATGCAAGTCTTGGTTTACAAGGCTCCTTTGATGTAAGACCTCTCTTCAGCAATAACTACTTCCACTGAAGTTCATTGTAAATAGATGCTTCTTTTAGAACTCGCCTTCCAGTAGAATATGCAAATTTCGTAATTTCCAGGAATATGCTGTGAGAGTGTGCTGAACTCCAAAGTATCAGATTTTTTTCTGATAGACAGCCAAGAAAATCCATTAGTTTAAAAAAATTTATTCTTTTCTCCCATTTAGTTATCACAGGACCTTCCTTTACTTGCAGCATGATGCTGAAAAGCAGTGGGGATGAGGTCAAAGTTAAATAACACCAGGTATAACATAACACAGCATTTTATTTTAATAGCTCTATTTTCCCCTGTTGCTGTGTCCTGCTTGATACAAAGGAAGATGTGGGCATTCAGGGAGCTGATTGGCATGGTGGGTTGTATGCTTTGTCATATGCTCCTCCTTGAACTCATTCTGGAGTGTCTCTGGCAGCAGGACTGGAGAGTCCATCCATCCACTATGCCTTAGAAGAGCTAAAAAATGTGGAAGAACTCCCCTCAAACAAAACACTAGAGCTATTAGCTCATCCAGGTCTACAGAGCTTCTGAACTCTTCATGCAGACTTCCATTGTGCTCTGTAGTCAAGGAACTGCCATGTTTGAGAGGCAGCATCAAGTCTCCCATGCCGTTCCTCATACAGGATACTCTTTCCAGAATCAGTCACAGTTTTCAGGGTGGTCTCACTCCTTAGGGCCAGGACCTGGAGCAATCAAGAGGAAGAATTTAATGTATAGCGTAAAGGATCTTTGGGATGTATGTGGGATATTGTCTATTGTACGTTAATTTCTTTTCTTTAGTTGTTGTTTCGTGAAACCATCAAATCTTTTTCCACTGTACTTCGATACCACTGGGTGCGCAAAAATACCTTATTCCTTTCCTTTGGAGATTATTCCTCAAAACAAGGTCCTGATTATCATAGTCTGACTCTTTTACCTTCTCTTTCCACCCCTTTGGGTCTTTATATCATTTATTTAAAAAAATCCTTTTTCCCTCTCATAGAACATGTGATGGGTAACTTTCATATTCATGTCTAGAATATCGCAAGTCTTCTGAGTTCACATCTGCTGAGTGAGCATTAGGAGGTTTTTTGTAGTTCACTTTGATTTTGCAATAGCATTGACCAAATTCAGTGGGCTTCTGTTTCAAATGCCTTACCTGAATGATGTAATGCCTTACCTGGGGAGTCTTTGTATGTCAACACCTCTGCTTCCTGGTGATAAATGTTTTCAACATATTGAAATATAAGTAAATTTGAAAAATAATGAACCTATTGTTTTCTGAGAACTTAGAATTTTAATGAAAGTCTGTATGGTACGAAAGCGATATGCCCTAAAAGCTTGCTCTACTGAAACTAGAAAGCACTGAAGCTGGAATAAGATTACCCACATGGGTATTTTTAATAACTTTAATAGTGTGTTTCCTTGCCTGTTTGAGAAAATAAATCTCTTGCTTTCAGAGCACCTTGCTTATATTACTTGGAATAAGGTATGTCATAGCTGAAGCAATGTTATCTTCAATCAAGGAAGCAATAGCCTTTTTTTTTCTTCTTCTAAATTTAAAAAAATAATACTAATGTAAAAGCATTCCTGATGAAAACTGGCACAGCTAAACTGAAATCTGCAAATCACACCTGTCTAAAGTGGTGTTTAAAATGCTATATGCCCAAATTATGGGTCACCTAGTTCATCGTTCTGCAACAGGCTTTTTTTCCGAGTCAGCCTGGTGTGCAGGCAATGCCCCTGTTCTGTTGCAATAGTATTTTGCAGAAGCACAGGATCCATCTGCTTGAGACCTACTGTAACAGCAAGGCCATACATATTAGTGCAAACTGTAAATAATACAATTAGTGTGCAACATAACAGGTAATAATGGTGGAACTGGACAAGCCAGGTGGTGTATGTCCAAAGGATAAAGTAAACTTTAATAGGCTAGAAATAATAGTTTCTTCCAGATTCAGCATTTTAAAAAAAGCATTACATCATTTGGATTAAATAAAATGGTTACAGTTCTTTTGTAGGAAGCAGCTTTAATTGCTGTTTTGTTTCCATAAGTCACTGCATAAATTACATCTTCTCTATAAATTCCCTTTGTTTTTGGCTTTGCCTCCTGGGGTTTTAATTTATCAGACTTGTCATTTCTTGAATATTATCACAGATTGAAATGTACAGTAGACACCTGGAGGCTCTTACTTTTTTCCATCCTTGGGCTTTGTAGAAATAGGACCATCTGGCCTGTAGGTCTGGAAGCATCAACATTCACTCATTAAATGTGTCTGAAGCTCTCACTTTCAATCTGCTTCATTTAGCTACCTTAGGACTGTAGTTAAGTGGTTTTTTGTTTTCACCTGTTGTTTACAAGCAGTTTAAGTGTGTGCTCCAACAACCATCTCCTACATCCATCTACATCTTCACGTTTCTTGATCACTGGCTATTCCTGGGATAAAAAATCTGGGGATAAAGAATGGTGATATTTCCAAAATCTCTGTTACTGCTTCAGAAATGGTTATCAAATAGGAAACGTAAAGATGACCCTGCTGGGTTATCTAGTGGGTGCTTCTTATAGCACAAACAGCAGTGAAGTTTCTACTTCAAGTAACAACTGCTGCTAAAAATTCCGGAGGGATGAGCAGTGGAAATCTTTGCAGTGTCAAACAGGGCTGAGGTGTCCCTGTGTTATCTGCTAGGCTTGGAAAGAGGAGTTCCAAGGAGAGAGCTCAGCTCTCTGGTTGTTTTCCAGGAAGAAGCACAATTTTCATGCTGGGAGGGAAAACGTTTTCTAGATGTGATCTACCTGAAGATTGTCATCTTGCAGAGTATCCCTGGGAGAAGTTAGACCCAAGAAAGGAGCCCTTTTTTGATTATCAGCAGTGACTTACCTACCTGTCAGGAGATGGTGACCAGTTATAAAACTCTTTACTATTTTCTATGTGCTGGAAGAGTTTACAGCAGCTTATTGTGAAATCAGCAATGATGTAATTCTGCTCTCTGTAGTTAATAAATACTTTTTAAAACTTTGTAATAAAAATGGAGAGTGTAAGATTCCAAACAGAATACCAAAATGATTCACTTTATCATGTCAGTGTATGTCCTCATGTGAATGACTGTGGGTTCACTGAGGCTAGTTACAAAAACAACCATTATAGGTATTTGGGGCAATCTTGATTCTGTTGAAAGTAAAAAAAAAAAATGCCTAAAGAAAAAAAAAAAGCCTGAAAATATGCTGCTGTGGTCTAAGCATGAATAAGGATTTAGCTTAATTTGGAGTCCTGCAGGTTTAATGAGAAGTTTCAGTAGGATCATAGATCCAGATTCCAGAACATAGATCGGGGCACATTTACTGAGGTGAGGTTTATATTTTCAAGGCAGTGAGACTGCTGAAGATGCCAAGTGCTACATCTTGAGACCAACCTGTATGCAAGAGACTGGGACGTGAGAAGACATACTGAACTACATGCAGCTGAAGTTACTTGTGTATATGTCTGTGAAGGACTGAGCCAATAATAGGCATTTGCAGACTTTTTGTTTTTGCTGACTTTTCACTACCTATGATTGAACATCGTGCTCACCTTGCGCAGATTGCTTTCCAGTGACTCCAGCAGTTCATTGGCTCATTTCTGTATCACTCCAACTTATTGGTGCCTTTAAGGTTTAACTGATCACAGGTAAAGCAGATTTATAGATGTAAATTCACACCAATAAGATTTGAATGCTGTGATTCACAGCCACAGCAATAACTTCAATAACCAGGAATATGTTAGAGAGTCAAAATAAAAATTGATGTTCTCTTCCTTTCTTCCTTTTGCCTGAAATATATGCAGATCTATCATTTAGTCAGAATAAAAGTAGATCTGCCAAATCACTGGAATGTACAAACCATTCCTGTCTGTTTGCATACTTCAGGTCTGTATTGATATAATTTCGCCTTGATTATCCCATTTTCACTGCAGGGAGATAGCTCTCAAAATTAGCATTCCATGAGATGGTTCCAGCACAAGGTAAAATGCACCATGACTGCATATAATAACTAAAATGGGTTTAGTTTATTAAGTTGTTAGCAAGTGTGGACCTGAATCACGCACCTTTTGGTGTAGAACTCGGAGAAAGTGAAGGAGAAGGTAAAGCTGGGGGGTTTTACCTCACAGAATCACAGAATGTTAGGGGTTGGAAGGGACCTCAAAAGATCATCTAGTTCAACCCCTCTGCCACAGCAGGATCACCTACAGCAGGTCACTCCAGAGAAGGAGACTCCACAAACCCCCTGGGCAGCCTGTTCCAGTGCTCTGTGACCCTCACAGTGAAAAAGTTTTTCCTTATGTTTCCTTATGCTCCAGCTTGCAGATACCTCCATCTCCAGATACCCCCCCCCAGCAATAGCATTAAGTACCCTATGAATCAGCTCTGTAGGCTTTTCCCAGGCAGGTCCCACTTACGTTCCTCAAGAGCGTACACTGTACCAGCCATTCTCAGCATGGCTTCTGGTGCTCATTAGTCCATGTGAAAATATCTGTGCCCTCTATAGAGAGACCTGACTTCTCCATCCTCTGAAAAAGGCCACAAGCAAAGAGGATGCTGTGCCCTCCAGCATAACAAAATCAGACTGGCTGTAGTTCATGGCAATATTTATATTAGAAAGTAGGAATGTGCAGGGGGGCAAGTTTGTTGGTGTACCTAGAAATATGATTTGGCAGTAAATTGTACAGCCTGAGTCAACAGTCTCTTCCTGATCATTCTGCCTTTGCTGCTGTTGTACAACTATTTTTTTCTCTGGTGTAACTCGTTTCCATTGCAAGGATGTGTATGACACCTCGTATGCAAGTGCTTGGTGAAGACATCACTGGGGCATATGTAGGGGGACAGCAGTGGTGAAAAGGTGTCATTCCTCTTGGTGCACCAGATGTCAAAAGCCTCTGTCCTTCACTTACAGCTTCTATGAAGTTTTCTTTAAGCTGTCTCCATCTCCAGCAGTCCTCTTTCTGCAAGAAATACCTGTGCTGACTGCCAAATTCCAAAATATTTTTTAGCTTCTTTGTCCAGTGAGCCATACCAATACTTGCTCTGGGAGGGGGAGAAAGAAGCACTTCTTCAGAGAAAGGATTCCTTCTAGTGCAGGAGACATAGCAGCTTACAGAACATGGCTCTGCCCTACCTCCCAAATTTGCGGTCAGTAATTACAAAGGTTCAGCTGATGGGGATGTAGAGTTATTTCTTCTCCTCTTTTAGTGTTATTAATATTCCGTTTCTGTCTACCCTTCTAAGTTAAACTTCACCAGACAGGATGAAATGTTGGTGCTTGCTTCCAGTTGGTTAGGTAAACCATTTCTTGAGACGTTCATGAAGGGACAGAGTGTACCCTCAGCCAGTCTGCTGATGATACAAAACTGGGAGGAGTGGCTGACACACTAGAAGGCTGTGCTGCCATTCAGCGAGATCTGGACAGGCTGGAGAGTTGGGTAGAGGGGAACTTGATGGAGTTCAACAAGGGCAAACGTAGGGTCCTACACCTGGGGAGGAATAACGCCCTGCACCAGTACAGGCTAGAGGTTGGCCTGCTAGAAAGCAGCTCTGAAAAGAAGGACTTGGGACTCCTGGTTGACAAGTTCACCATAAGCCAGCATTGTGCTCTTGCGGCCGAGAAGGCCGATGGTATCCTGGGGATACCACCTCCACCAAGGGAAGTTCTTCTTCCCCTCTATTTTGCCCTAGTGAAGTCACATCTGGTGTACTGTGTCCAGTTCTTGGCTCCCCAGTTCAAAAGAGACAGAACTACTAGAAAGAGTCCAGTGGAGGACTACAAAAGTGATTATGGGACTGGAACATGTCTGTGAAAAGGAAAGGTTGAGAGACCTGGGACTGTTCAGCCTGGAGAAGTCTGAGAGGGCATCTTCTCAATGCTTATCAATGTCTAAAGGGCAGGGGTCAAGAGGATGGGGCCAGTCTCTTTTCAGAGGTGGCCACTGATAGGACAACGGGCACAAACTGGAACACAGGAATTTTCACCTAAACATCGGGAAAAACTTCTTTCCTGTGAGAGTGACAGAGCATTGGAACAGGCTGCCCAGACACGTTCTAGAGTCTCCTTCTCTGGAGACTTTCAAAACCCATCTGGATGCGATCCTGTACAACCTGCTCAAGGCAAACCTGCTTTAGCAGGGGGTTTGGATTAGATGATCCTCAGAGGTCCATTCCAACTCCTACTACTCTGTGATGCTGTGATCTGCTGCCAGAGCCCAGAGGAACATCCCCTGCAGATGAAAGAAAACAGGTGAACAAAAGTAGTGAAGCTATCACTGAGGGCTTCCTAGCTTCAGAAAATGCATTTTGGTCTCTGCTATGATGATTTGGTACCTGAATGATTTGTGCACATCAGGCAGCAACTGTGAGGTAAAATGACTGAAATAGAAACGAGGGGCAAAATCCCTGCATCACCTCAAAAGAATTGTACCAGTCTCTCCCTTCCAACTGTTTGACCGGAGTTTGAAAATAAAATGCATTTACTGAATTCCTAATTTCTAATAATTTAAGAAATAATAATTTATTGAAATAATGCATGAATATTGTCGAATCAAAAAAGAAATTTTCATAGTTGGTTAGAGGCAAAGCATCAGCACTAAACTCTAAAGAGGAGTTTGTAGTAAGAGAATCTGTTTTATGAATGGTAAAACTGAGGCATAAAATGATGCACATGCCTTTGTGCAAACTTCCATCAACCGTAACCAGTGTGCCTTTGAAGTACTTGTTCTGCCGGCCCTGTGCAGCTGGGCTGTACCAGTGCTCTATCTGAAGTGTTCCAGGTGTGACTGACTGGGGTAAACTCAGTGTTGAGTCAATTTGCACATGAGCAGTCTCACTTCCAAATACCCCAAAGCTGACAGATTGCTGCTAAAATAGCAAACTTGCCTTGCTGAGCCTGTGAGGTTGAAGATTCAGCTGGAAAGCCTAAAATCTAGCCTTTTGAATTTTGCACATTATTTTTCTGCATCAGACCTGAATCTGCTGTCTCGTAGTTATTCCAGGGGAAACTGTACCAAAATAATTTTAATTACATCAGTGTGCAACTAGTATAAGAACAGAAGTGGAATTCTTAGAAACAAAGTATTGTTTTAAGTTTAAATCAATTCAAAAGTAACTCTAATACATAGTCATATACAATCTCTATTATTGCAGCTTGTTACTGTAAATGGGCATGAGTTTAATGCATGCTTTTAGCAGCTGCTTACATTACCATATATAAATAAACAATGTTAAATCAGTACAAACACTATCTGAACTTCTATACTTACTATGGGAGATCCTGAAATGCAGTAAACAACTGCAGTGGGCTCGTTTATTCTTCCAGGCAATAATGAAGGCTGACTGCTGAAACCATTCATTACATTACAAACTGCTTTGTGTATACTTCATCCGGCTTCACCTGAGAAAAAAAATCCCAGCACTTGGTACCCTACATCCAGTAGAAAATGGTAAGTTTTAAGTTACTGTACTAGTGCCAAGTTACACCAGCCTGAACCTGGTGAGGGTGGACAGAATAGAGCCCTCTCTGTTCATGCTTTATGAATGTGAGCAAGTATCTTGCTGTGTTTTCAAACAGAGAAAGAAAAATGTACTGTTCACTGTGAATCTGCAAAACCGTATGAAGATAAAACTGCCAGTTTCTGTTTAGATGAGATAAAACTCCAATGAACGCAAGCCTGAGGATTCAAATAGTAACAAGACTCTTCATTGATACACAGGAAAAATTAAGCCAGAGTATAACATTAATTAGTATTAATCATAGACAAATCATTCTGTCTGATAGAAATGTGAGTAGCAAATAGCAAATACCGGAAGCTCTCGTTAAAATTTAAATCTTTTCACAGTAGTTTTTAGCAATACTTTGCAGTATATAGGTAAAGGAGATGCAGGGTTAGACACTTGCTAGTCTTCCTGAGTATGCGTAGGTATATCCAAAAGATGTCCTACAGCACAGATGCAGTTTTTATGGATTAAGAAGACTTAGTAGCATCTGCTCATCCTAACATTTCTAATTTTAGACCAAACTTTTTCATACTATATGAGGCTGATGTCACAAATGCATTAAAGTAGGACACACCTTATTGTAGCTTGTATAAATGCTGATAGTGCTGATTTATATTCTCTGCAATCTAAAATGTGATTAACATTTGAAGCTAATATCCACATCAAGTTATTTTATAACCTATCAAATGAAAATTATGAGGCTCTTAAAAACACCCTCAACAACAGACTCATAAAGGGGATAATGAGAGAGACATTAGCTGTTTATAAAAGATAATATCTCATGCAAATTTGACATTACATGTCTTTGCATTGGCTTTGCAAATACTAGTAACTTTCTGTAAATATCTGCTCTTCAGTCAGCATAAGGAAACATGAGCTTCAGTGCTATTGTTTAGCATTTTTCAATGGAAATTTAAAAGATTATTCTCTTTGATCAGTTCTTAGAATTAAAGGAAAATATAAATCCTTACTTCCAATATGCTTCTATAAGTTGACACTCAGTTATTTAGTGCCTGCGAAACTATTAAAAAATGCTTTAAATTATAATAGGATTACATGACAGGGTTGGTTCATAATTTCTAAAATTGTTGTCTATTCGTGTTTATCATATTAATAGCACAAAGATATCTGAGACTTAAAGTACCTGTCAACTGGCGCAAGGAAGACCTAATGTTGACATATTTCATTTAGTGTAAGTATGAGAAAGTGAGGCAGAGTGAGATTCAACAAGATGATGCACTTAATGGTAGCTTTCAGTAGTATTTTTCAGCTGTAGTAAATATATGGAGTCCCATTTTTTTACATGAAAATTGACATGGCTAGATAGTGTGGCGTGGAAGAGAATCAGACATGAATTTCCTTCAAACTGAATAGACCTTGCTTAAATTTAAGTCCTAATTTCAAATACAGGTACCAGTGTACAGGAGGGGCAGTATTCCCAGAGTTTCTGGGTCATCAAAATCAGTCTTCCACTGTGATGTGTGAATATATCATACAATTCTTTTAACAGACTAAATAAATCCCATCCCATTGTTCTGAGACTTTTTGCACCATCTACTCCCCCTGGGAGGCTGTTCTAGGACCTCTTTCTTCTGATAAGAATCTTTCTCTAATGTCCTGCCTAAATATATTCAAAGCAATTTATACCCATTTGTTCCTGTGCCAGTTTCCCTTTAGCTTAAAAAATGTCTTTTTCCTTCCTGGTGTGTCCCTGAAGTGTCTTCTAAGAGCGGTCATACTTTCTCCCAGACCTTGTTTAGTTAGGCTAAATAATCCAGATTGTTTTAGCCTTTTCTCTTAGGAATGAAGAATTTCCCTTGATTATGATTCCTCTCTGCTCTCTCTAGGTCATAATTTTTCCTTATATTTTAACACAGATAAACAGAATTGTTCAGAGCCTTCAAGACAAGTACTAGCACCTTGTTACTTGCTGTAACTTATAGGCAATATCTCTGACTTCACAATAATTTTTTTTTTTTTTTTTACTTTGCTTTGCTTCTTGCACAGCTGACTAGTGCTTGATCCCTCACCTTCTCTGCAGTATCTAACTTTAGGATTCTCAGTTTTAATGATTAGCAAGAATTTCAGTTAAGGCAGGGCCTTGTGCTTTGTAGTGTTAAATTACCTTGAGTATACATTGCTTCCATTTTCAGTCATACCATTCTTCTGGTGTGATGTCCCAATTCACTTCCATATCAACAGCATTGCAAAATTTGTGTCAACAGCAGACTCTGTGAGGACATTTCCACCTGTGCTACTGCTGCTGTCTGGCCATACCCAGGGCTCTGCCATATCAGCCGCCCTCCAGCATGTCCACTGAGCCATCAAAAGTCAGTTTTAACAAGTGCATTGCTTTGTGTTTGTCCCAGAGCATGGAGAAACTCCAGATCAGAATGCTCTCAGTTGGTTCCTCAATAAATAAAAGAACACTGCAAACACTGACTTATACTCTTGGGGTAAATTAGTGGGATGGTGTAACGCAGGAAAATGTGACTGACTTTGGGGACGTTCCAGAGCACTGGAAATCTGTGTGTGAGTTTGGGCTGGGCTGTGTCCTTCTTGTGTATACGTTGCCAGCCTGCATCCCAGAGGGAGGCTGTAGTTTGAGACAGGATTCTGTAAATCCCATGATCCCACAGTTCCAGCCACACTTCACCCAGGCAGTATACTTTAAGCATCCTTAATCTGTGCAGTAGCTGTACCAAGCAAGAGCCAAGCAACTGAAAGGAAAGCAAATGTGTTAGCTAGCACAGAACAGAGGCTGTGCCCAGTCACTGGGTGTTTCAAACCACAGCACAGACAATTCCCTTTCTTTAAGGAACAGCCTGTATTATAAGTTCCTCATAGAGGCATTCCCTATACCATTGCCTTGCATGATTCCTGCTGTGTACAGATGTGAATGTAGGGGCTTTAAATTCACCTGACTGCTGCATATGTCCTTGAATCAGCAGTCTGCAGTGCACGTAGCAGCATTACGATAGCTATTATTTTCCCGCTTCCCAGTGGGCTACCATTCGTTCCAATCCCGTCAAAGCCTCCCAATCCAAATCCAGAAATTTAACATTCAATTTACACTCGGGTTTTGTTCGGGAAGCATTCTACAATGGTAATATGCTGCTTGCGTATCATTGTAAGATAGTAGTCTTTCTTTGCTAAAACCTTGCTGTAATTTGTCACAAAGGATGGCTAAAATGGAGCTATAATTATATGTTTTAATAAAGCACAACCCTGCTGTTAGTTTACCTTAAATTTCAGCATTTCATGATTTAAATCAATCTATTTCTTGAAATGTATTATTTTTCCTATGCATTACTTACACATCACAGAATTTATTCCTTGGGTTTTGTTGGTTTTTTTTTTTTGGTAAGAGTTGCTATTATGATCTGCTCAGGAGTTTGTGTAATTCAACTGCCTTGGCCTTTGCACCAACCACTATTTTTTGTGGCAAACTACCTCTTCCTATGGGAAGGATATCTAATACGTGTGTCTAAAATATAATGTATGTTGGTGCTTGTTTGAGCCAAAATCAGCTTCAGAAAGAGTCAGAGAAAAACTTCAGCAGCTGTCCAAAGTTGAATTACAGCCTATGTGGGGTTCATATATGTTAGTAACAAGCATAAGAAATTCCAAAGTAGTGGATGAATTCAGGCTTACTCAGGGTGTGAGTAACTCTGAATCAATCAATTGAAGACAAAATCTCTTTCAGTTAGATGGAGTTTCATTGTTTATTTTCCAGTACATGTTTTGAGGTTCCTCAACCTGATTAGGCTACTGAAAAGCCTAAAAAATGCCGCAGAAGTTATTTGTAAATAATGAAGTTCTCAGCTGGGGGGAGCAAATCAGGACAGTAATCCAGTAATTAACAAGCCTACAAAAGTGTGGGACTAGCAAATTATTTTCCTGTCTAGTCTTGCACAAGAGAGTTGTGTGTGGATACGTAAAACTGCTGCAGTGCTACAGGGGCTGGTGCAGACCGACAGATTTATTATCTGTTCGATACAGCTGATTGGGCTGTGGGTGTAGGAGAAAAAGGACTTCAGAAAATCATCCCAACATTTCACCTGAGGTTTCACATTTGCTAGAAGCTTGAATTCAACTCTGTTAAAAACATTACCATTTTTCCTTCTATTCAGTCAGAATCAGTCAGTGCCTGTGTAGGATTTTATTGTTCTCTATCTTGCTAGGTAGTCAGCTAAGAAGATGACTGAAGTTTATTAGCTGGCACTGGCAAAATAAATAGGAAGAACATATAGTAAAGAATATTGTAAGTATTGTAGGCTGTACAAGAGTGGGTGGTAGGAAAATGCCATGAAAATCCATCAATTTTCCTTTCCTCACCACTTCTCACCTGTCCCTGGATCCTACAAGCAGATAAATGGACCCAGAACAGCCAAATGCCTTTGTGAAGTCTTTGAAAAGGAGTAGAATTTACTCTACCTCTTATGATAGCAGTGACTCACCAAAAGTATTCCCATTTGAAACATCTTTCCTTCTCCTCCTACACCTTTTCTAAGAGTTGAAGAGGGATAATATTCTTTCCCCATCGAAGTACAGCAGCTCAAATGACACGTTTGTATGAAGGTGTTCTACTTAGTATTCTTGTGACTCTGTATTTCAAATGCCTCCTTGTATTTCTGGCCAAAACTGAGTAACTGAGCATTTTTATTATTCAGCATTCTTTATATCAGATAATGGAATTTATGAATGAAATTACTCGATTGCCTTATTCAAAATGCAGATTCTATATTAAAAAAAATAAATATTTGGTATTAAGCTTGATGCATAAATAATTTTTATGTTATTTTTCGGTACATTTGTGTGCAATTGTTAGACCTTGGGAAGTTGAGAGATATGTGTGCTTCCTGGCAGGGGACAGGAGATTGGGAAAGTGGTATTAGGGCATTTCAGTACAGGATGAGAGCAGGAATAGCTACTCTGCTGCTAAATTTTAAAGGAAGCTTTCCCTTCCTCTGTCTAGGGTTTTTGCTGATCTTTCCTCTTTTCCACCGTTTCCTGTTGTGAATAAAAAAATACATGTATTAAAAACATTAGATGATACTATAAGTCTACCTAAATGTGAATGCTACAAGTAAGATAATATCTTATTGTATTGTTTTGTGTGCAGAGTACTTTGGTGGTAATTCCCCACTTGCTACAAACCAACATTTGATTTTGAGTTTTAAATGGGTTACCAAATTTCAGGAGTTGAGCACATTAGCCAGTGAAAGTTTGTGGTTGACACCCATCTCTAGTGGGAAACTGAGCAGTAATATTTATTCGTGGCCAGGATCTAAGGAAAAGAGAATAATTCTAATAAAAATGCAAAACAAGCCCTACAGAATAAGAAATTGGATTGGGAATGTACTCATTTTGGGCTTAAAGATTCTTCCTGATAGGATGAATGTGATTCCAAGTTTAAGACTCTTTGCTTGCACAACTGTGCAAACACTAAAGCTGTAGAGTCCTCATGAGATCCATCTTTATCTCTGCTTAAAAAAATATTTAAAGTCCTTCTCTCTGTAGTATCCTAGAATTTTACAAAAATTCTGTGGGTGCCCAGCAAAGTGCTGTTTCACAAAATCACAAATCACAAATTCACAAATCACAAGTCACAAAATCTAAGAGATTTTCCAAATGCATATGTCAGAATAAAGTAATAGGGCTGGAAAACATGACACTAAATGAAAGATGTGTGTATATAAATATATATATCTGAAAAATGTTACTGCAAAGATCTGCGTTGTGTCACCTGTGCGCTGGACCTCTGAAAACACAAATCCAGATTATAACCGAATAATGCTGCTAATATAATTGAGCTGAGAGAAATTCATTGTACTGGAGATTTTGAGTAATGAAATCACACATGAAGTATAGGGTTTTTGTTTTTTTCTTTTGAGTTTTAATTACAATAACAAGCCTTATTGTAATTTTTAGTTAACACTGTCCTACTAGCAAATAAAACAGTGCAATTAGTTCTTGACTGAAGCTGTAACTCCAGCTATGGTCTGATCATTTCATGGAAATGTAACTTCAATAGTTAATTGAACTGACTCATGCTGAACTATTTTGGGTGAATTAAAAAAGAGTGATTCCAGTAATGACTGAATTTATCCAAATTATACTATTATACTAGTCTTTGTTTTCTTGAGGGAAAATAATATATTCTGAACTTCTTACAGTTATAATTTATTTTTAGCAGCTAGCATAAATATATTAAGTTATTGTGTTGTATTGTTATTAAATTGTAAGATGGAACAAATAAACTGGAAACTAGAAGAAACTAAAAAAGATAGAAAGCACTAGAACAATAAACAGAAATTTCAAGCTGTTTTTACTAGAAGTGGATATAATTTTAATTCATGTTTCTACCAATCTTTTTAAACAGAGAACGAAGGACACAAAGTTCAAGGTAGGTATATAGCAGGTGGACAATACCAGAGAGAACAAAAATGGTGAATGGTCCCTAGGAACTCTGTAAATTATTCTTATCCAACAATGAGGACTGAATACTACTGTGTTCTCAGTGAGAAGAGTTGGGATTCCTTAACTCCTGAGTGCACTTCCCATGAGCAGCAGTCCAAGAGTATATTCACTTGCACAAATGAGCACGGATAGGTTGTAGCAGTAAAACGCTTTCTAGTGCTGGTGTTTTTAACCTTATGAGAAGAATATCAGTAATGAAGATATGATGTATGGATTTTATCTCTAAGTGTCTGTAGTTTCTGGATTTCAGCATGGACTAACAATCTATGTCAGAAGGTTGGTTCTTGCACTTTCTGTATCAAAACTGTGTCTCGATACAGGAGCTACAAGTGCACCTACATTTCTGTGTATACAAGGTAGATGTTTATTTAGCATCTACTTGAGTTTTATTAGAGTCATTTGGGATTAGATTCATCTAATACTGTGGGTTATTTAAAATAAGGAGAATAGATAGGAAGGAAAGGATGTGGAACAATTCTGGCAAGGAGTATTAAAGTAGAACATAACTACAGAAGTGCTGGATGCAAGCACAGAGTCATGATTACAGTGTATTTACAAACACGAGTCATGCTTTCAAATAACATTAAGATTACACAGCAAACTAATAATTACCATTGTCTTCTTTCCTTGAAGTATTACCTTTGTGTGCCAAAAGGCTGAACAGACCATCAGAAAGAATCCAACTCACATTATTCTTCCCTTAAAGTCTCATTTTGCAAACAAGTGGAGTCAGGAGCATAAGCATTACTTCAGTATTTCTTTTTACTTTCATGAGGCAAAGAGCAAAATGTATTGAACACAGTATTTTCCAATGCCTGACATATATTAAAGCTCAAAGACAAGGAAAGATCGTTTTAAATAGCCAAATCATTAGTTGTAGTAGGTGTAGGATATGTTCCCAAGTAAAGGCAAAAGGATCATCTGAAGATTCAAAATCACCATAAACATTGTGGTGTGAGAAAGATTGGGACCCTTGATGTTTTACCTGTTCGTAGACTCCAGACTCCTTACTCTGATGATTCTGGATTTTTTTATTATTATTTTTTAAAAACAAACAAGCAAGCAAACAGGTGCACCATTAACCTATCACTTTTACCAGCAACTTATTCTCCCCAAGTACTGAAAGAGAAATGTACCCAGAGGAATGAGATTCGATATTTTGTCCACACCCTCATTATTTGTGTACTAGAATGGATTAAATGTTAATCTCTTAATAATCCTTAATGAAGCAAGAAAGATCCTCAGAAATTAGCACTGTTTAATTGTCAGATGCCACCTTGAAGGACGTACTATTTGTTAGTCAGATCAGGTCCTAGTCATTGCTGGGTTTGAAAACTGATTGTTATTTCTCCAGAACAAAGCACCACTGCACCAGCTGGAAACTATATGGTTTAGTGCCTGCTGATAAATGATAAGAGTAGTATAAGGCTGCTTATCAGAGACAGGTAAATCAGCAGTTTGGAAGCTGTTGATAAGCAGTCTTCCTCATCTGAAAAGTGAGGTCAAGGAAAAATCTACACCGGATTCATAAAAGTAATGAAATTAGAATACAAGAGGAGGACTGGCTGCATAAAAATCACAGCCTCCATGCTGTGGAGTCCTCAGGTATATGGTGTAAGTGAATGAAGGAAGGGCAGTGCTGAGCTTTGACTCAAGAGTGGTAAGATCTTCAAGAGCAACAGGTATTTAGCAATAAAAAGAAATCAAAGATTTTTGTGTTTTTCAGTAAACCATTTACTACTACTGTTAAAAGCTTGAGCTGTCTCAGTTCTGAAGTTACATAAAAATTCTGTAAGTAGCAGACTTGCCAAAATAGATGAAATTGCCCAAAACCTTTTTGGTAAGTAGTAGGAAGAATTCTTAGAGGTGCTCCTAGCAGCAGGAAAAAACTTGTGACTGAGATGTCCATGATCTTTTTCATTTTCCTTATCAGCCATGGAGTCTTTTTCACAGAGAATAAGGAATAATAAATCTGTCACAGAAATAATCTTGAAGGAACACATCAAAAAGAGTCTGTTATGTTTATCTTATTTTTATCTAACCCTGAACAATTTTTTAAAGTTGTTATCTAAAAATATGTCTGTCTTCAGACTAATTCATGTCAAAAATGGAGTGTTAGCTCGGTGTTTGTCTGACTTGGAGAAGCTGGTTTCCCAGATATGTTTTGGTCAAAATGGACAAAATAATTTCATATTTATGAATGAAAAGGAATTGGAATCCCTTAGTGTTGGCTGTGCAACATCATTATTAAAAAAAAAAAGCAGCAGCCAGAAGAATATTTAGTGAAAGATGTTTATATTATTCCAAAGTCTTCCTGCTGTCTTCTCAGCCTACTGAAAATATTGCTAGACTTTGGTAAGAATAAGAATACTAAAAATTCTCCATGGTGCAAAGGTAAATACAATGTCCATCTTTAAACACCACATAATTTTATGCCACCTAAACAGGCAAAAGAAACCAAGGATGCACTGTAGGGCCTACCTAATACTGAGCATCCCTCATTAGTGTTATGTTATGTTTTTCTTCCTTGGAGATGTAAAATGCAAATAGTTAAGTCTTTAACCAAAACCCTTCTGTCATAACCACAAGTTTCAAAGAAAGCGGTGATATATACATACCACTGTCTGCCTGTTCGTCCTCATCTCTAGCAATACCATGGACAACTTGGGCTTCCTTTTCTTTGTCTCCTTCCAGCTAAACATCTTACATCTGAACTTTTCATACATACAGCTAAGTTTAATTGACAGAATAGCCTCTGCCATAAAGAGCAGTTGCTAATTGTATTTTAAAAAGGATCATAAGTACAATCGTGTGACTTCTCATGCTTTCATATCTGTTATTTATAAGCCTGAACTTTCTAAATAAGTCATACTGGAAAATAACGCAGTTCTAGAAGGAAAGAAACAGAAAGTAATCAAGTAGCAGGACAATAGGACAATCCAGTTACTTAGATTACTAGGTTACTAGAGGTAAAGAAAAAAATAAAGTGAAGCACGAAAGTTTATTATGAATGATACTGGTATAAACAAAAAAAAATCATCTATGGTAGGTGTTATTTGCAAAAAAATGAACTATTTATTGTTTGTTTGTTATATTGCTGAACTGAACAAAATACTGTTTGTTATCTCAGAAACATTCCCATACTGTGTTTTAAAACATCCATTGCAGAATGAGTTATATATTCGTAAACACCGAGTTCATGAGCTTGTTCTGCCACTCAGTCAGATCAGTCAGTTTTTCACCTTTCCAAGACCTAATAACGTCAGCATCATTTTTCTTCAGTTGCAGTCTGTCTGGGAAGACACAGCAGATATAATTTAAGCCAGAAGAGAAGTGTGTTTATGTCAATGTAGGAGACATAGAATGCCAGTGTTTTACCATTAGATAATGCGCTATATAAATCTTAATGTATGCCAAAGCTGGAAAGGAGCACTAGTCCCTCAGAACCTGAGGTGTGGGAAGGGCTTTTCACCAGGTGCCACTGACTCCAATAAAGCCTTAGATATGTAGATGTTTGCTTTGGACTTCTTACTTTTTGTTTTCTCTAGTGGACAAGGAGAACAAGAACTCTCATTTCACTGACAAGTTCAGGGGCTTCACTTTTATAGTAGATATTTATAAATAAAAGTTCCTAATGTCTTAGCTTATATTATAAAATGTATGAATAATAAATCTTTAAGACTGTTTCCATTGAACTCAAAATTTCAGCTGTGAGGTTGACTTTTACATTCTCCTGTTATGATATGGTAGATAAATAGAATTTTATTCTGATTGAGCTGTGGGTTTCTTTTAAAAGGTTCATCAATACATGGGCCTTGTCTTTCCACTAAAATAAAATTTATTGGGCAACGAACTCTGTTTCAAACTTAAATGAGAAAATTAAGATTTAAAAAGTTATGTCTATCTGCAGATGTAATTAATGATCAAAGGTGCAATTAAACATTAAAGAAGTTTTAAACTTTGTTGAATAGTTTCCTTAATGAGTTCTAATAATAAGAGATATTAAATAACAGAAATAGTTTAAGTAGGCAATTGCTTTTGGCAAATGTAATGCTTTAGCACATTTTATTTTAAATCGGAGAATGAAAACTATATACTAATGGAAGATGTCAAGACTGATCAATGGCATATTACCAGTATCTATCAGCTATTGCTAAGCTGCTAGAGTTAGAAATATGTAGGTGATATCTGCTTGAATACCAATACTTTGTCATTATAATAGGCATGATGTATTAATTCCCCATTTTGTTGCTTTGGAATATTCCCAGGATAAACTTTGCTCAGTAAAATAGTGCTTTAACTCAATAGCTTGACTAAACATTTAGAATACAGTGAAGTAGGGATGGTTGATTGGAATGTTTCCAAATGAGAAATTTTTTTAAATGTTTTTAATGAGAAGGTACAGTTTTGTTGGAACTGATTAATTAAATTAGGAATATGTCCATTTCAATAACAGTTCTAGAGGAAATGGCAAATTTTGTTTTCAAATTATTTATTTTTGATAAATAAAAGAAAAACGGTGACAGAATTTTTTTTTTTATTTTTACTTTGGTTTTACAATTACAGAATGCAGTTATATTTCTTACTTTAAAACTTCATAGTATGATTAAATTTTGTTGTTCTTTTAAATTACTTTTAATGAGAGAATTCTATCACTCAATTTAGTCCCTTTTCCCCTTAGTCTAGCAAAAAATTAGAGATAAGATGGTGAGCTCTACACCCATCTCTATTACCTCATGTTATCTTATTTTTTAGTATGTTGGATCTGAATTTTCATGTTCTAATAGGTATTCGAACCTTGTTTTTTGAAAGTCCACCTCCCCCCGAAGAAGCATGTTAGATTGAGGCCTCGTATGATAGAGAAAAAAAAAAGAGATAACAAGACAGAAATGGGTGCCAATCAGGATCTGGTTTCTGAGGCCTCTCTGTATGACCAACCTATATATTACAAATTACCAAATTTGGGGGGAAATTGTTGCTTTCCTTTTCTCTTTACTAAATGGACTGTACCCGTAATAGTAGCCAGTGCCATGAGTCCTGGAGAGGCTGACCCAGAGTAAAAGAGGTCTCTGGAGTTGTCACTTCGTGTTCATGCACAAAGGTGCACAGTACTTAGCTCAGCCTTTTCCATTGATTACATCATTCACAGATCTTCATTGTTTTTGGTTGTATCTGAAGAAATTCAGTGTGTTGTGATCTTTGTTTCTCCTCTAGACTAAAAAATGCTCAGAAAAATCTACTTGCATGTCTGTATGACGGACATTGAATATGTCCAGTGTGATATGCTGTATATTCAGGGCTTAGAGCAAGATAACCAAACACAACTTTTTATTTCTTTTCCCATGATTTTAGCATTCAGTAATTAATTAAAGAGTTGCTATCAATAAATGCAGAATTGTTTTATTTTGGCTGCGAACAAGCTCTGTTAGCTTTTTGTTCCAACAGTGGTAGTTACGGGCTGATTTCCTGCAGTAGCTTCATTGATCCAGATGTCCACTGTTGTCAGTATTTTGAAATGAAATAATGGCTCATCAGATACATTGTATTTTCTAGTGTTCTTGCTTTCAATTTCTTTCTCTTTTTTACCCCGATCTGTTGAGACTTGACATGAAAATGTGACAATATTAACCTTTTTTTCCAGAAATGAAAGGAAGGTTAAAACCCACACTGTTTTGGGGCCTGATGTGTAACACGTCTTCGTCTATAATGATGTCCAGAGAGAGTGCTGTTTCCATTAAAATCAAGGAAAAATATTGCTCAACATATACCTTCCTAAAGGCATTTCCTCATACAGTAACGTTAGAACCTTGTGATTGTTTGGCAGGTTTATTTAAAGGTTGCAGTACATAGTAGTAATTTCATCTAATTATCAAATGTCCATTTATTAAATTTTCTCTAGGAAGTTAGAATTGCTTTCAAATGAAGTATTACTGTGCTGTCATTCTTTTTTAGGATTTAATGGCGTTGTAATGTTCTGTTGTAATGAGTGACTCATATTGACTCATTGTGTCTACATGTTACTTCTGCTGATGCTTTGCAAATTTTCACAGTCTTTAGAGACTTATGCATTCTATTTGGTTGTACCCATTATGGGAGGGATCAATTCCACTTCTAGTTTGATTTTAGGGAGTAATTATTGGTCAAATTAGCTGGTAAAGACAAAAACCAGGAGGAGAGAACACAGGCTCTGCTACAAAGGATGAAACACATACAGGGAGCAGTGGCAGCACAGGTTATGAAGTGCTGCTTCAGAGTTGTTTGCCGTTTTACTCAGTATTTAAGGCTCAACATAGGGTTCATAACTATCACTTGGTGCAAACCCTGCATTGGAAGGAAGAAGGAACCAAATGCAATGCCACAGGTCCATCACAGCACTGCTTCAAGCCTAGCAGGAGGCTCACACACACTTTTTTGGCAGCTCTGTGGAGCAGCTTTTCTTATGCTTCAGCATTTCATGTACCAGCTGCAGGTGGCAAACACCTGCATCTGTCCTGGAGCTGGAGAAAAGCCTTCAGTTGTGTTGGCTCTGAGTGCTGAGGTGGGCTAACATGACTGGGGAACAGATGTGTGAGACACACCCATTAAAGGGGAGACTTGACATTACTAACAATAGTTAAACTGGCAAATGAAGCAATGCCAGCTTACTCCAACTCTTTCCTATTTTTGCTAGGATAGCATGTCAGCATGGATGCTGCTCCTTACTGCAAACACAGCTGTGCTGCACAAACTTTTAGCAGGCTTTTGAGCAATAAAAAATGTATAAAATAAGTGTAAAAGATATGCAAAAATATGGACTAGGTTATTAATAATAAAAAGTGAAGCAGCTAACTGAATTAATAAAAAAAAAAAGGTAAAGTGGGAATTTAGAGTCAAATTTTTGAAGTCTTCTTTACTGGTACTAAGAAGTGCTATGTTTTTCTTTGGAAGATGTGTTTCTCTAGTAACATGGCAAGCACTGAATTTTTAGAGAGGGAAAAACCTGCTATTATGCCAGTCCTTCTGAACAGCTTCTGCCATAGTCAGTTCTATAATATCATTAGTTTATCTAAAAATGTAATGGAATTGTTTTCTGTTTTGTGGAACACAGGTTTGTGTACAGGAGTAAAGGCATACGTGGCTGTTTTCCGATGTATCTTTTGAAAGTAAGCGCGTCTAACATCCAAAGCTATTAGGTATTTATAGCTATGGCGGTCAGTGTTTATATGCAAAATTCATGATCTTTTAAGACTCAACAACTTTGGGGATATTTTTCTTGATGTTTTTATCCATAGTCTGCTTAGTTTCACTGGTGATTAGTTACCAGATGACGGTTATCACTTTTACAAGATGTTATTAGCTTTCACTGAAATTCACAGATTTTCTTTTTAGAGTGAACGTTATTTCCAATATTACAGTTGCAACTTGGGAGAGGTTTTTTTATCTAGAAATACTTCCAGGACAGGAGAAGTGTCTTATTTACTGTATTTATGTATTTCAAAGTGTCAATCCTGAGACTAAGGAGAAGGAACAGTGTTTTTTCTAAGGGAACTCAGATGACTCTGAATGAGGTTTGCCACGTTGCTATTTCCAGTAGAATCCAAAGCATGCATCTTTCCTGGAAGACCCTTCTGAATTTACCTAGACCATATAATTTTTGCTATATGGCCATACATTGGGAATGCTGTCAATCAGCAGATAAAAGATGTTTTTACAGTGATGCAGAAGGGCTTCCTCCACTTGGTGCTGCTTCTTTGTTGCCTTTTCACTTGGCTATTGCGTAGAAAATAAATGTTCTTTTTTGTACACCCTATAATATATCCTATGTTCAAGTTATTAGCTGCACTCACTATTGGGATTTGCTTTTCTTCTTGTGGTAGATACTGGTTTCTCCAAGGCAAGCATGCTTTAATAAAGCTTAAGCTATGTTAATCAGCCCTTTATATGGAAATACAAAATGATTGACCTTTTTTTGACATGCTACCGAAAGAATGGCTTGCTTCTCTTTTGTTCTCCTTTTTCAATTCAGAAATGACATTCTCTACCAGCGTACAATAATTTTCAAGGATAGAAGAAAGTTAGGAGTTAACAGAGTAATTTAGAGAGAATAATAACCATAACCATAGGTGGTGGGCTTGATTATCCACTGGTTTTCACCTTCTGTAATTTGCAGAATGAGTTGGCATAAATGTATATGTTGCTTGGTTTACAGTGGTATAAACAATTGCATAAAATAGAGAACAGCAAAGTAGGCTCATTATTTGGTATTTTTAATATTATAGAATGAATAGAAGTATTCTTTCACTGGAATATTCACTAGAAAGATAGCTTGAAGTGTTAACATACCTCATTGTTTTTATTCTCTGGAAATGAGAATTAGAGTTTTAGCAAAAGTGGGCTACCTTCTACTTCCACAGAGGCAAACCCAGCAGCCAACTTGTCATGTTAGGACAGAAAAAAACTTGATCAGTTGCTCCTGAAATGTGTAGCCTCGTTTTCTAATTTGATTATTTCTCTAGTTGACAAGCTCTTAAGAAGGGTTTAAAATGTTAGTATTCTTTCAGGAGCACTAACAGGAGGGAAAAAATGGATATTCAGAATGTTATTTTCCCCCTTTTGTTTTCCTCCTCTGGTTATGAGATGGGTGGGTTTATGTTAAGATTAAGAATACAAAACACACACCTATTCTATCCTGAGGAATAAAAGTCAAAGATTAGGAGCAAAGAGGTGCTTGGTATGCAATAGTTTTGTAAGTGTAAGAGTATGTTAAGGCTGTGAAATGCTACCAGTGACCCAGAGATGCCAGTGCTGCAAGAGGGTGTGAAGCCATTTCTGCCTCCCATTCTTAATGGCTGTTGAGCTTCACCTGAAGGCTGAGCTTAAGGCCTTTTCTGCTTTGAACAATCCATGTATTCTACATTTGCCATGTACTTTATGTCAAATAGTTTCTGTTTAAGTACTGAGTTAATGCTTCAGTCATGTACTTTGAAATACTGACTCATTCAACCAAACCTGCGGAGAGCTGGAGGCCCCTTTAACCTGAACTGTTTCAGTCGATTAACATTCATAGCCTTAAAATTTCTGTTGGAATGAGGTACCAAATTCTGCATTTGGAAGCTAAGTGCAGCACCGATGCAGCAAAATACCCGTTGCTGGTGGGAGTCAGAGATTCTTTTTGTGTGTCAGTGTCTGAATATTTACTTGTCGCTTCCAGACTTGTTCTGGGTGAAGCTGGAGCTAACAGAGTTATGCTGAAGTAATGCAGGAGTCTGGAAAAAGCTTTAATTTTGGTGAATGTTGTCCAGAGCAGACACTAGGAACAAAATTATTCCTGTATGTCAAAGTATTCACAATTTTCTTTCTCTATTAAGGGGTAAATGTTATAGAACATTGTGGCTACTGGATAAGATAGTAGAAACCCTAATGAAACGGTTTCATTACCACCTCCAAAATGTGCATTCAAGCTGTTAATTTATAATAAAGCAATGGATAGTTTCTGCTCTTTTCTTCAGTTACAGCCCTGATTTTTATTTATTTTTTTTAATTAATGGGGAAGAAATGACAAACAAGGACAAGTCCTCAGTGGGAAAGAAGTAATTTTGGATGTGTTACCAAACACTTCTTTTGATTCCTAAATGTCATTAATGTATTAAAAAAGATGTCAAATTATGACCTGACCCCAGCAGTTAAGTACCATTTTAAGAGTGTTTAATGCATGAACATACATAGAATTTCTATCACGTAAAGCCATCTTGGCATCACTGTTATGGCCTACTGTACATATTACTTTGTCTTCTTTGTGGCTTTGCAATTCTTCTTGATGACATGTCACTGATAATGCCACTTTCAACGTTGATTATATGAAGACTAAGAATTGCTAATAGTTTTCTGATGGTCTGTTAGTAGCTAGTTTCTTGTATTCCTTTCTGTTTTTAACGTGAAACTCCAATGGTGGCAGTTTGTCTAAGAAATAGTATTTAAATCTTTGTGCTTAAATATGAATTTCTTTACAGGTAGGCTGTTCTCTGAGATTAGGAAGATACTAAGATATCTTATTCTTTAAATAAAGTCAAGTTGAAAGATGCTATACAGCATACCCTTGTAAAGATTTCATTCTATTGCAAGTAATTAAGTAGAGTTTAAGCATACTATAAAATATGGAATTAAAAAAAAAAAAAAAGATTGTGCACCCTGACAGGCAATATAGTAAATTGCAATTCTGCAGTTTCTTTTTATTGCTACCATATAAGAAAGCATAGATATTGACTTTTGTTGAAGGTCTTTTGATCAGACAGCTAAATATTGACTGAAGTAACTGTCAGTGTTTGAATCCAAGGGTCAAAATAAGTATATGTTTAGTAAGAGTGAAAGAGGGAGCCAGAGGATAAAAAAAAAAGAAAAGCATATGGATTCTCAGAGATTTTTCCCCCCTAAAGCAGTCATTATGAGACCAGTCATGTTTGGTGCCATTAAAGCAGGCACCAGGTGTTTCTTTAGATTGAAACCCTTAAATATTCAGGATTCCCTTGCCTTCCTTGTACTTTAAAATTGTATTTGAGTTCATTGCATAAGGCTGCTTAGATCAGGTGTACACACAGCTTGTTCTTAAATTCATGTTTGTGTACTGGAGTGCTATGGCCTGTAGTCACCTACCTATATATTAGGTGAACATTATTGAACCTAAATTTTGCATGGCAATTGATTTCAGAAGATACGTCTCTAAGAACAGGGCTGCAGAAGACTATAATTTTCATCAGTTTGCTCTTAAAAAAAAAAGTGAATGTACAAAATGAAGATCAGCACTCATCTTTTGCGTTCTTCTTCCTTTTTCTAGGTCTCTTTCTTATAGCAGGCAATTACATTCCTGTGTAGCAATAATTTAGACCCATGTCACCGTTGTAATGACTTTGGAAAGCTATAAAGACACAGTTTACAGAGTTTTAAAGTATGTGCTTAAAGTATATTGCTGTTGAGCAAAGCACTTAAGCATGTGCTTAATTTCAGGTATGTAGTAAAGTGTCACTGGATTTATTTATACAGCAATCTAAGGATGGATGAAAAGTTAATTCAGGACCATATTCAGCTACCATGCAGAAAGGATTGCAGGAGGGAAGGGAAGGGCATGCCAGGAATCATGGAAACTGAGGGTTCGAAGGAACTCCTCAGGTCCCTCTTGTCCATTCCTGAAGTGCCTGTAAGCCGCCTCTGACAGTACCTGGTCATTAAGATCTGGTCAGTAATGAGGGGAATTCGTTATCATTAGAAGCACACTCCTGAACCATTTCTGTACTGTACCATTCCTCATCTTGCCCCATAACAGGTTTTTGAAAAATCAGGTGTCCACAACTTTTTTTATGCTTTTTTACATATTAAGAAATTTACCAAATCTAGGGAAATCAAATTTAATCATGTTTTCTCTAGATTAAATAAATCAAATTTCTTTAATGGCTTCTCAAATCTCACACTTCCTTAACTACTGGTCTTGTTGCTCCCCATCTCTCTTTTGTAGTGTGGTGACCAAAATTAACCACAGACCCACAAGACTACTGTTAAGAGAATCAAATATTTATTTTTTTTTTCCTGGTATATATATAAGCACTGCTCTTCATCTTCATCCCAGGACCAACATTTGCTTTTTGGGGAACAGCATCAGACTGCTGACTGTATTTAGCTCATGGCTCACTGCAACATGGAGCATGGAACAATGTTTCTCTGCTACTTTTGGACTGCAGTTTGTCCTCTTGTTGCTTTTGTGCATCTGATTTTAGCTCTGCCCCATATGGGTAATGCTTTACACACTTCTTGATTGAATTTCACATTGATTTTGGATTATTTCTCCAGCTTGTTTTCAATTCTGATCCTGTTCTTGACATCATTTGTAATCCACCTTTCTGTACATTCCCAAGTCTGAGTTTAGTACTTATAAATGTCTGTAAGAATGCTCTCTAATAACTGAAATAATGATGCATAATGGTGGACTTGCACAAAAATCCCTGAAAGCACCTAATTGAAAATACTTTCCCTTTTGGTAATTAAGTATTAAGAATTGACATTTTGCATAATTTGTCAAACAACCGGGCAATACTAATTTCATCTAAATCTCATTTTCTTATGAGAAAATCTTATATTATTGTTCTTTAAGTCTTATAGCACTTTCTGCTGATTATCCACAGTTTGTCTGCTAAAGAGCAGAACTGGATTGTCTGGATATCACCTGGTCTGGATAAATTTATGCTGGCTATTCTTTTTACCATGTTAACTTCTATAAGCTTAAGTTCTGTATCCATATTTTTTTCTGAGAACTAAAGACTAAGGTGCTTATGTATACTTTATTCTCTTCTTCCTTGTTAAAGACAAAGCAGAGTTTTTTGCCATTCCTCAATGCACCAGAAGTTTTTTGAACTTCTCAGAGATTTCTCTTTAACGGTTCAGAGATAGCTGAAGCTACAGTTATTTCTGCGTGAGGTTGATTCATTGATTTGAATGTTGATATATCTATTTATTTACCCAATCTATTTATTTATTTTCATGTTCTGACCATCATAATTAGTGAGTACACAGTTAGCTAAGTATCTGGTCTGAATTTTTTGTGTGTGACAAAAGTATTAGAAACATCAGCCTTGTTCCTTTTCCTTATTTTGAAGTCTGCCTTTGCTTAAGACTTCTATCTTGTTTTACCTTTTACTCATTTTTCATAATCATCTCATCAGAATAACTTCCCAAATTCAGATTATTAACCACTTTTTTATATTCCTCCTGTTTTCCTGGTGGTTTCTCCTTTTCTGTGGAAAATAAAATACTGTCCCCAGTGTATTCAGAAAGTTGACATGTCATCTTGATATGTCAACTGTATTGCTTTTCCTTCATTTCCAGTCATTCCATGCTTTTCCAGACGTTTGTATAATAAAAATCCCCCTTGCCAACTGAACCTCCCCTAGGATGTTTCTGCATATTACTCCCTTCAATGCATAGACTTGAATCTCAGAGTATTTGTGAAGAGAAAGGTTTGTGCTTATTTTCAAGGTTAAATAGGGAAAGAACGATTCCCTACAGAATAGTGCCCTTATTTGTAGTCCCTTTTATCTTTACGCGGTCGTTCAAGATGACAGTAATTCCTTCTGACTTGTTGAACTGCAGATTTCAGAACCAGGATACATGTTGGTGACACAGAGGCAAGGTGGCATTTTTTTCTCTTTTCCTGCTCTTCTTGAGCAATTTATTACCCTTTTACAGCAAAATCCCAGTTCCACAATGCATCCCATTAATGCTGTAGTGCTGCTTATGTTGTTGACTGTGTGCTAAAACTTCAGCTTCTTGCAGCGGTTTTTCATTTTCATGGCATTTACATATCACTACCTTAGATACTTAATTGGAGGCTCTGTTATTTCCTTTCCTATAATTCTGTTTCTATTTCCAAAAAAAATCGCTGGCCTTAGAGTTTTAGACTTTCATAATACCCACTTTTTTTCCTCATCTGTGTGATTTTTTTCACTGTATCAGCCTAGCTTAGGGGATTGATGTGAAGGATAGCTCTTCTCCGTAATAGCATTTTTTTCTCAAACTTACTGGATTCTCCAGGGTTAGAAGCATCAGCAATTCTTTATCCGCCTCTCCTGCCCGATAGCCTGTTGAAATCCTCAAGAGGGTTTCTGAATGTAGCTCCCAGATGAGTAATGATGCTGAGGCTGGGTTTGAGGTATTTAGAATCAAAGTATCGGTGTGCCAATATGTGGTCCTCTGTGAGTCTCCTGAGAGGGCACTATCAACACAGTTGGGAAGGTTGAGGTTTGTGTCCAATTCTCAGGGTTAAAACCAGTCACAAAGTTTCTGTAACACTTATTCTTAATGCGCCCTCCTAATTTACCAACTATATTAACGTTCCCTCTGCCTGCATTTTTCTTGCACATTTTGCTTCTAATTAGAGATTCTTGATAGCTGTGCTGAAAGGGAAAGACTTCTCTCCTGCCTCAAATCACACTCTATGACTTCTGCAAGTACCCTTAAGTATCTCTGCCCCCTTCTTTATTGAGCAGAAGTGCTGAAGTGACTGCCAAGCTGAAAATGAAGTGAAAAATTACAGAATGTTATCAAAATGAAATGGCTGGTCACCATCACCAGAACTAAGGCTGAAATAAGAGTTCAGCCATATTCAATCCAAATGTCAGTGTTGAATTGGGGTGATACTTTTTAATTTGCAAACACTTGGTTGCATAAACTTGTGTCAATAGAAATTGAGTATACTATTGCTGAGTGAAGTGTTGTATTTCTGTAATCATGCCTTTCTAGATTTTCTAGATGTTTCTTTTTCTGATACTAAACTGCATCAACAAAAGTTTGGTTTTTTTTTAAGTGAGACACTAGTATTTTGAAACATGAAGACATACAGTAAACTAGTCTCAGAACTGCAAAAAATACATTTTAGAAAGTTTTCCAGGGAAACCATGTGAAATGATGCTTGGATAAGCCCTCTAGTATGTGTAGCTTATCTGAACTATTAATCAGTGTTTAACTTCTCAGTCATCCCATTGACTTTCCTTGCTTTTGATCCCAAAATGCGGTCTGTTTCCTATTCTGTCAGGAGGCACTGGCGTGCTTCTTTCTAAGCCAGTCCTCCAGTATGAGCCTGGATGTATTGCGTTGCTGTGTTTTAATAAAGTTCTTATTAATTATTAATATTTAATATCATATAAGCTTAAAATTATACCTATCATTCTTATTACTATACTTAATATTCTTAATCATTTACTTCTTTCAGTTAATGCTGTGATTGCCAGTGTTTGTGAAACATCCTGCAAGGTTCTTCCTAAATGCTGTGTTTACTTACTCCGTACTTAACATCTTCATCATGGTCTTGACTTCAGAATACTTCCTTAATTTACTCAAGTTTTTTGTATGTATTTATATAGTTATTATTCTTTGCTTTGGGCTGTATTTGTGTTTTTGCAATGGATGAATGGCTTTCTGGGTGGATAATTTGTGTATCAGTTTGTAAAACATTTTGAGATCCTTTGGGGGGAAAAAAAAAGTTATTATACAAATCTTGGATAATACATATGTGTATTTTTATACCAGTGTTTGATACCTTTCATTATATAATGTTTGCTATGGATAAATAGGCTCTTATCATATAGTTCTGTGACAGCTCCGTTTCTTACTGTAATAACATCATGGAAAAAGCTCAGTGGTGTAATTTTATATAAAATCTTTTCTCCTTCCCTTTGATGTAGGAAAATAAGTATTTCAGGATCCTAAGACCTATGCTATCCAGTGGCGACTCATCAGAATTAAGGATATTGAACACAGAACCTATGTCACTGTTCTCCACTTCTTTTTCCCCGCTGTTTTAAGGAATAGTCATGTCTCTGTTTGATAAGAAAACATAATTCTCAATAGAAAACTGTGGTTTAATTGTTGTTAGCATCATAAGGCTTGTTGGTTTAGTTGTAGAGTGAATTAGAGCTGGATGGAAAATACATCATGGGACAACCATCCTGCAAGAATGAAATCTGATCAAAAGGGTCTGGAAGATTATACAGATTTTTACAAAATTTTAGAGAAGGGGCAGAGAGTAATTTGTATTGGTATTGAAATATTTTCTTTAACTTTCTGGCTAGACTTATTTTTGACTTTTGTAGTACAGTAAAATTAATATAATTTTATTTCTATGTTATATAAATAATGAAACTAAATTAAATAACATATTAGGGAGAATGTATTATTTTGCTTCTGTAGTAAGAAAATATTTGATTGCTATTGAAACATTTCATTTGGGTTTTTCCCCAAATTTAATTTTATTGCAGATTATGGCATATTAATAAGATTCTACTCTGATTTTTAACTCCCTTCATTCTGTCTTTTTTCTCTTTTTCATCCTACTCCTCCTCCTCCTCTCCACCTCCCAAATTAGAAAATGAAATTTGGACTTTCTAATCCATCCCTATTGATTTATATAATATATAAGGGAAATATTTTGAAAATTGCTCAGTTAAATGAAGCATTCATTCTGGGCAGGTTTTAGTAATAAATAAGTGCCTAATCTGTTGAGGCTTTTTTTAACATCCTGCTTACTTCCAAGTTGCATCCCTTATGGTTAAATCTCTGTGAATTGGACGAGTCTTCCAAGGGTAGCAAGTAGATCTCTGACTCCTGAATATGCCAATTTTGTAAACTGTGGTCTAGGTCATAAAATGGCTTTGAATGTTAGTCTGAGTTCTTTATCAACTATTTACCATTGATAGGAGATGTTCAATTAAACATTTAATGTTATTGCACACACATGCCATATGAAGTTCTTCAAAGAATAGCTGCATAGCCAACCACCAAGGAGAAAAAAAATCAGTCTTCCCACTTGTGATTTTAACCATGAGGTCACACTAGTAAACTTTTGTTTTTTCTAGACGTACTTCTGATTTCTAACTATGTCAATATGAGACCTCTCAGTTCCTGGGATAGTCATCTGTTCACCAAACTTAACCTGATTTAATCTGTGGGAAGGGGACAGATTTGGCAATATATTATTACAATATATTTATATTTCTGAGTTAATATATTTTACTACAAATATACATCAGCAGAATTTTAAGTATCTGAACCTTAAAATATTTTTGAAATGCAGGTTGATCCTCAATACAAAAATTACTGTTTTCCCCCTCAATTTCAGGTTTGTCTTCTTAAAGTTACTATATGCAAACTCTGCTATACCAGATCATCATGGGAGAGGTGTTCCTAGAGTAACTTCTGCCAGATTAGAGATACGGTGCAAGGGCTAGAGAAGGAGAAATGTGTGTTTCAAAATCCAAGATCTAGTTTTGCCTCTTCCCTGCCTAATCCATAACTTTTATAACTGCTTTATTAAGTTCACAGTTATGTTTTGCAAATATATTCCTTGGAACATTGGTAAGAAGAAATATTTTATAAATATAATCAAGCTGATCAGAACTTCAGCAACAGAAAAGCTTTCCTCTGAATGTGTCCGTCTGCCAGGTCAGTGGAGGCAGTTTGGATACCTCAGGACATCTACAGAGGCACCTGGTGACTGTAGTAGCCATGTGAGTCCCAGTTTCAGGCTGTGTTATTGGATGCACATCTCTGTTTCTCTTGGAAATTGTTGTGATTTATGATTCCATATGTTGTTAGGTAATCAGGAGGGGATGCCATAGATCTGAAATCACAGCTCCTGTGTTCTTCTGTTATGAACTACTGAATGCTGGCTGTGCATTTTACTGGTTAATGAGAGGTATTTTTGGAAATGAAGTCCTGTTCTGCATACTTTTGCTGAAATATTTGCACGTGTATTTTAATAAGTCCTGTAACTTTCCTGATGGAATATATTTCCATTTATTTGTATTAACTCAGTGTTTGCATTGATTGTTTTGCTAAAACAAGACAAGGAGAGAAAAACATGAGTGCAGTTTATTCACAAAGGAAATAGCCTTTCACTGAAACAGCTATTTGAATATAACGTGTTTCTGAATGCAGAAGGTGCCTTTACTTTTCCCTCTATCAAAGAATTTCTTAAGAAGCAAAGCTTAAATATTCTGTCATTTAAAACCAAAATTTAAAGAGAACTCTGCACAAGACACATTCTGTCTGTTTTTCAAGTTTATGTGAGTCGGAGTGGTTCTCCTCTGAACAAGTATTTTTAGTTTTTGCAAGCCCGCAGATCCACTTAAAACACCAGTGAAGAACAATCACCTTAACTTTTGTTGGGTTTTGGGGTCATTAGTTTGATTTTTAAATTCACCTTTAATTTAAAGGATTTTTTTTAGTCCAGTAGCTAGAGCTTTAAAAAGAATCAGAAATCCATAATAAGAATATATTCATAAGATATGATTTTAAAAAGCCACCAACAAGCTCTCAAGACATAACCTTACAGCTTTCATAAATGTATCAGAGCTGAGCTGCATAGAGGCTGTGGGTAATATGATGGGAGACTTTCCTTCTCAGGTTAGAGTGTCTGAGTAGTAAGGGTGCTAGCAAGAGAGATACAAACTTGAAATTCTAGGCTAGACCTGAGGAAACTTTTGATCTTAATTGACTTCATGGAAAAAACCCAGATGTTGATGTAATGTGCTTCTTATTTTTATGGGAATGCTTATAATTAGCAGTCAAGTAGTATTAATATCTTCACTGGGCTGTACAGTTATTATTACACAGGCCATATGACAAAGGCCATATAAAATATACAGAAAACAAAACCACCTGTTCCAGTTCTGTTCTTTGAAACTCCACCACTGGAGAAGCAGCAGACTTACCAAACATAAAACTCACTCCCAAAGGAAGGGACAAGATCTTCACTGCACTAGTAATGACTGTGCCTCTTTGTGGTGTTGTGTATAGCAGCACCATCTACATGAGACAAGTCAGTTAAATCATTTGATAACTAGGACTTTATTTAAAACCAAGTTTTATATCTTTACTTCAGCTCAGACAATTGACCTCCTGGCCCACCTCCCAAGGGCACTGGAGTGATTAACATGTGGCACATATCCAGCATTTGGCACCAAGGGGTGATCTTCATAACCTCTCTACCCTGAAGTGGTAGCTGTCCAGGAGAGTAGTAAACCACCAGGGTTTCTTCAGAGAGAAAAAGGAGAATTCCTCTCACTTGTGGCACCCTCTACTATATTCTTTTTGTACATATATCCAGACATTTAATTCCCCTAACAGTTGCCTGGCTTACTTGCCACCTGTCCAAAACTGGCACTACATATTAGTCTGCTATGTCAACAAAATATATATGTTACAAAGTCATCATGCAATACAAGCCGTAACAATTGACTAATACTCTGATGGAGTTGATATTTGGTTTATGTGGAAGATAAAATAATCATGTTATGTCTTGACGCATGCACCCAGGTCTTGTGTGTGATGAGGATGATGGAGGAAATGCCAAGGAGTCTGTAATATAACATTTCAATTGAAAGACAGGTGAATTAATGTAATGACTGTAAAGAACTGATCAAGAACATAATTTGTTTTCTTTCTGCAGCTATTTCACCTAAGCCTTAAATGCTTTCCCTGATGATACTATGAGGTGTTTTGGTGAAAATGGCACAAGAAATTACCATAAATACTCTACATCTTAGTTGCTTTCACCCATGTGGTGTCAGTTGTAGTACCAGGCTCCAGTTTCAAAGATGTGTCCTACTAATGGCTGCAAAACAACTGCTCTTTTAAACAACCCAATCAAATTACTTTTGAACAGTAATTTACTAAAAAAAGACCCAAATAAAAGTAAATGTGGGCAGCAGTGAAAACTAGTGTATTAATTTAATATCCCCAAAGCATCAATACGATGATCCAACAAACGAGCATTCAAAAATAATGATAAAAAGAATGATCGCGTGCTATTAATAAGAGTTTTGGTACTGATTTTAAGAAGCTTTAGACAAGAGTCAGTGTGTAGAGAGCCAATCCTCAAACTCCTACCGTGAAAATACCCATGTTTCCAATAATTCTAATTGATTTATGAATACCCGACAACCAGCGTGCCTGACCTTTATGAAACATGCTCCATATCTCAGTCCATTACGGTGATAAAACCTCTCAGTGAATATATTGTGAATGAATAACTGAGCTTCAGCTAAACTGACTGCTAATATCTTTCTCCTTCTTGATTAATAGTTGAACTCCATCACAATGCATATCATCAGAAAACAAGCTGAAAGTAATCTCTATTGAAACATGCCTATTCAAACCCTAAATCATTAGAATTCTTCGGCTCTGATGGGGGCTCAGTAATTAGTTGAGTTGCAATAGACTTGTGCCATAAACAGCATGAATCAGAACACGTCTGCTTTTAAGACTTATTATTTGTACTACTGTATCACCTAGAGGCCACAGGCAATATCTAAGTCTCCCCATGTTATGCCCTTCTCAGAAAAAAATAAGGCCTTGAGTGCTACAGAATGCAGCCAGGACAAAAGAAAGATTGGCAGTAAAAGTAGCTTTGCAGAAATAAAGCAAAGCAATAGGTATTGGCATACAGAAGATGCCATTTTGGTTACCATCTTTGCATTTTCTTTGTATAGTGCCATTATTACATAAAAAGAAACAGCGGCAGAGGGCAAGAAGGTAAAGGGCCAGATCTGGCAGCAGTGAGGGTACAGAAGTTAGGGAAATAATTATAAGAGGGAAAACAGGGATATGAAATGGAGAAGTAAGGGTAGAGATGGTGTGGAGAGAAGTGCAGGAGTGGCTGATTCCTGAGCTGTGAGAAAGCAACTGTGCAGACTGATACCCAGGGGAGCAGTACATGTCCTCACTGCAGCCTCATGCAGCTGGGTTTCATGCAGGGGGCTGCAGGTGGTCCTCAGTGTCATTCTGGTAAGAAATCATACAATCAGCAACAAAAAGAGATAAAGTCAGTTAATGTAGATGATTCTTTGACCCTAGGCAGCACCAGCTGTACTCATATCACTCCAGACAGACATTTATCTGACTTACAGGGCTGGAGGTACCCAAAATTCCTAAGGCGACACAGTCCATGGCTTTGCCCTCCCACCACCTTCGGAAAGAAATTTTTTTCTCCTAACATTTAAGCTGAATCTTTCTTCCTGCCTTTTAAACCTGTCGTTGTTTATCTAATCCACTATGTACACAAGTATTTTCATTCTTTTGTAGCACCTTGAACATTGTTTCCATAAAGTCTTCTGTCCTTAAGACTGACTAATCCCAGTGATTTTCAGTTTTTCTTCAGCGCGTGCTTGCCACACCTCTGACCCTCCTTGTTACGTGTCCATGTCACTGCATTCCCTGACCTTAGCCCATGCACTCAATGGATGCCCTGTCAATATTGAGAAAGCCAGGATTTCTCTCCACATCATGACAGCTGTAGTCCTGCTTGTGCATCACAGCTCACTATTTTCCCAGTTCAGCGTAGCAGAACACTGCCTCAGGCGCAGTTTTGAGATTGTCCGTAATGTCCCGTTCCTCATTTGAAAACACGGTCTAACCTGTTGTCCATTCCTCACACAGTCCCTCACACATGTCCTTACTGAACTGCATACAAGTCTTTAAGGTCTCGGCCTGCCCAAATCATATTATACTTTGATGGCATCATCCACCATTGTTGACATCCTCCACAACTTCGTGCTGTTTGCAAGTCTGATGTGTGTAGTGTGCTGACCCACCCTGATGCTGGTGGAAACATGAGCAAACCATCAGGAGAAACATGAGTGGACCATCAGGAGACCTCCTTGCTGCTGCTTTGTGCTGTTCCTGGGAGCCCTTGGAAATGATATGGTGGAAACAGTTTTTATATACGTGTTTTAGTTTTATTCAGATTATGTTTCTCTCTACCTGACAAAAGTGTCCTGGAAGACAGTGCCAGAAGCCTTTCTGAATCAAGACAAATGACATTTATTGCTCTCCTATCCACAGGCTTGTTACCCTATTAAAGAAAGAAATTAGATTTGTTTGACATGATCTGCTCTTGACAAATTAATGGTGGCTATTAGTCGTCATCTAGTTTTCGTCTAGGTGCTTGCAAAGTGAATTTGATGATTTTTTCTAGAACTTTTATTGGGACTTCAAGAGAAATTGTATCTGTTGATAGGTGAAGCCAACACAGTGGTGGGTGATACAGTAAAAAAGAAATAATACTCTGTGTTCTGTGCCTGGCTGCTCTGCAATTCCTCAGTCCCTTGTCTGACTGTGCCCTTCTAACTTCTTTTCACCATAGGCTGAAGTCTAAGATCTTTATCACTGACATTAATTACCCTCACCATCTGGTCAGAACTGACCTTTCTTGTGAGGTTTGATACAAAATGTATTTTAAAAGATCAAACACTTCTCTCAATATGTCCTGATAACTTTCCTTCTATCTTTCTGTCCCTCGAGATCCAGGCTGGCTAAGAGAGCACTGGATGTGCAACCCTCAGCCACACATCCCCATCCCAACACACCGTCTCCTCCATAGTGACAATCCTGCTTTTCCTGAACCCTACTGTGAGCTGGATCGCGAAAACATCTGAATTAACAAAGACCCCAACCCAAGCCTAAGTTTTTCACTTGCTTGTGTTGGAGGTTCTTCTTCCTTAAAATGGCTCACATTCACTGTTCCTTGAGTTACTCTCTACCTTCACATTTTCAAGTGTTCCTTTCTGGTTAGAAACAAATTTCAGGTGGTCTCCTTTATTGGTCCATATGAAAAACCCCTTGGCACCAACTGATGATGTGGCTTTGGGACATACAGTAAAGTGTGTCTGTAGGTCTTCCCTGAAGTTCTCCTGTATATCAAGACTTCTTATGTAGAATTCAGCGAAAATGGGTACTTGAGACCCCCGTTAGAGCTATCGGCTTCCTACACTGAGGACCTTCACGAAGACAAGGATTGTAATCCCCCATGCTGAGCTCCTCAGGCTAGGGGACATTCCCGTACAGCTCGGGAGACCCACCTTTGGCTGGTGGGTCACTAGCAGCTGAATCGCCGTGGCGGAGCAGGAGAGTGGCGAGGTAGCTCCTACCCTGTCCCCGGGGGCGGCTGGAGCTGTGGGAGGCAAGAAACGCTGCATAAAACCACACAGCACCACTGTGATTTCATTTCCCCACCCACCCTTTTGCTTTTTCTTTTACTCACACACACCGCCCCACACACCCCCCCTTATTAATTTCTGTCTGTCGGCAGCGGGGCAGCAGCAGCCGGCGGGCTCGGAGGAAGTCCTAGCCGGCCCGGGGCCCGTCCCCGCGGGGTGGTAGCGGGGCGGGCAGGGCGGCCCCGCTGCAGCCGGCAGAGACGCCCCCGTGGCGGGGGCGCGGATGGTCTCTCCCGGGCCGGCGGGAACCGCTGTGACACCTGCTGGCGGCGGCGGGACGAGGCGGGCCGGCCCACGGCGGGCGGAGCGGAGAGGAGCGAGGCGGAGGGGAGCGGAGGCAGAGCGGAGCGGGCGGGCAGAGCGTGCCCGCCGCGGGGCGCTCCGCGGCCGGCGCCCGGCGGTGATGCGCGGCCGTCCCCCGGCGCGGGGTAGGGCGGCGGTGGATACCGAGGGGCCGGGCGCCCCCTGAGCACCGGCGCGGCGGGGCACTGCGGTAGCGGCGCTGCCGCGGCGGCTTCGCGCCCCCCGCCCGTCCTCCCCTTTCTCCTCCTCCTCCTCCTCTGCCGCGCCACTTCCAGGGGAGGCTGGTGTCATGCGGCTGGCGCCGAGGGAGGGGTGCCCGGGGCTGCAGCGGCAGTAGGAGGCGGCGAGCTGAGCCGAACCGAGCCCCCTGCGATGACAGCCATGAAGGAGCAGCCGGCGCACCCGGGCGGCAGGGGGAACCCGCCGCCGCCGCAGCCCGACCAGGTGGGACCCGCGGCGGGAGGCGCCGAGGGGCTGGGGGGATGGACGGCGAAGGGGTGCGCGGCCGCCGTCCCGGAGAAGTTGTGCGGAGCTGGGTAAAAGTCGAGGGGTGGGGGGAGCGGGCGCCGTCGGGGCCGCTCGCGCCAGTGAAGCGGGAGACCCGCGGAGCCTTCTCGGGGGATGCGGGGGGGAGACGGCGGGGCCGCACAGAGGAGACCCAGCCTTATCCGGCCCTGCCTTGGCGCTCCGTCAGCCCCGGCCCCAGCGGCAGCGGGTCCCGCAGGAGTTTGCGCGCCGCTTCCCCGCGAGTTGCGCTGGGGAGCAAACACACGGGCAGGGTGTCCTGCCCTGCCAGCGGGCGCCAGCAGCGCCGAGACCGCGTTGCCGGCCGCGGGGAAGGGGGAAGCAGCGGTGGTACCGGAGAAGCGGGCCGGGGCTGCTGCCGAAGGTGCGGGGCGCCCGGGAGCGGGGCGCGCCTTGTGCCCGCGGCGGAGCTGCCCGGGGCTCTGCGGGGCCGCTCTCCGCATCGTCTCCCGGTCCGCGGCCGGTCGGGAGTGGCCCCACGGGGTCGGGGATGTTTCCTGGAGGGTTTTTGGCAGCGCCTGGGCGGCAATGGCGTCCCTCGGCCCGACGGGTGACTCCCCGCGGGCGGGCGAGGGTGAGGCTGGCAGCGCTACCAGTATCTCTGGGTACCGGTGTCTCTCGGTACCGGCTCGCTATCCAAACGGGCGAGTCTCGGGCGGCTTCCGTGTGTGAAGGATGGGTACTGGGGGAGCTGCTGAACTTGGCTGTCATCATCACACAAGCGAAGTTTTCATTACCGGACCACCGTATCTGTCGCTCCGGGGCGGTGGTATGAAGGCGTCAGGAGGGATGGGACTGTGCCTACTCCCACCGAGACCCCCGGTGGGGATCCTCCGGCACCCGCCGGCCGCTGCTGCTGCAGGGTCGGCGGTGAGAGGCGGCGTGGCCGAGCCGGAGCCGCGCACCTGCCCGCTCTGCCTTGGCGGGTGAGGCCCCGCGGCACAGCTCGCCCTCGCCGGTAAACACCTAAAAATATGCAAACTCCAACGGTATTCCGAGATCGTAGGGTTTTTTTTTCCCCCATTGTCAATCTTCACTGCTCTCTGTTTTGAACTCCGGCATGCTGAACGGGGCTGGCAGGACGTGGGGAGGCGCGTTTCACATTTCCATTCTCTCCCATGTGCATCTCCGGAGCTTAATTTTCCAGAGATACACTGGGGGGAAAACGGCAACAGTGAAAGCTGCTGTGCACAGTTATGTTTTAGAAAGCCCGTATCTGAGTGTCCAGTCCTGCATGCACACCCCGGCTGCACCTTATGCTTCTGGGTAGCCCTTCCAATATCAGTGAACCCATTCATTTAAATACATTTAAAGATGTATGCTGTTTGCTGAAAAGCATATGCATTATGATACATTTTCATGTAATACTGGTAAAATAATACATTCGAGTTTAAGGAGCCTTCCTGAAAAAGTTAATTGCATAAGTTGCATTATCTGAAAAAAGATGGATAACTTCGATCAGCACTTAAATATCATGCAAATAATAGAATATATGGAAAAGTCAAGATCAGTTTAAACAGTCTCAGAGGTTCACAGAGCTTGTAAATTTCAGGGACATTGTTTTACTTTAGAGGAATACTGGTTTTAGATATAATAAAATGTAGCTGAACTTAACCAATCTATATTTCTTTATATCAGTTCAGACATGTTGAATTGCCAGAATGTTTTTTTTTCTTGTTGGAGGTAGAAATCTTTTCAAAGCAGGCTTAATACTATGTGGTAAAAATTACTCCTTTGACTGCTTTTTTAGGCTGTAATGAGGACAGTTCACTAGTCTGTCTGCCATGCCTTGCTACATGAAGTGTAAATGTCAAGTCCCATATATTTGCATCAGGTTTTTACAGAGCAAGTTTGGTTTTCTTGACTAAAGTTGATATTAAATCAAGTTTGATCACCTCTTGTCCTGGGTGCTAGGGACATCATGCAGTACATAACAGCATCACATGTGCAATGTTGCTTTTAATGGGTGGCAAGTCTTTCTATGGCTTTAAATGCTAATAATAGGAATGCAGGCCTGAGTCCTGCAGTGATCTCCATACAGAGCGAGGCCAAGGTTGGTGGATCTCTATCAACACCAAGGCCACTTGCACGCTTTTGCATCAGCCAAGATCTACACGATTGTAGCTCAGCCCTGGCCAGAGCTTGGCCACAGGCTGGGTCTGACTCTAAGTTTATGCTGGCAGCCATTTTTAGTACGGCAGTGTGATGCGGCTGTGTTCTTAACACAGAGATGTTTTGGGTTCAAAGCTTTTTCTTGGCTTTTTGTCATTGCAGTTACAGAGCTGCAGCTGTGGTGGACACTGTGGTGGGTGTGGGGAAAAAAACAAATAGGGGTTCATATGTTCACCCTGGTTTTCCATACTCTATAGCACCATCACAGGCTGGCCTGTGTGGAACATGCAGCCTTCTTAGGGTCTTCAAGAAATCCATCTTTGTCTGGATACTTACGTTTAACATTGCATTTTGCTTAGGGAGCTTGTATAAACCTGTAGCGTCACTACAGGTGACACTTATAGCTTATTTATTTATTTTTAAGAAGAAACTGCATCTGTACTGAGAGTGTTTTCTGAGGTAGCAGGAGCAGCAAATCTTTTCTAGTAGAGAAGTAGTTGGACCTGTGGGAAGTCCAAGAAGAAACAAGGAATTACACCAAGATTTTCTAAGTGTAAATCTCTTTCCTGGGTTCAAAGTCTGGTTTTACAGATACCTCTGGGAATAGTCATTTGAAAATTGATGCATTTGTGGTAATTTATGGGCTTGGTACCTCAGTTGTAATTTCAAATTACAGCAGGCTAATGCTGGGACTCTCCACTTAAATAAAATCTTAGATCAACTGACTGAAGCATCCATAGCCATCAGCTTATAAATACAGCTTGATGTCCAACACTTCCCCTGGTGGTATTTTTAAACACAGCCTCCCCTGGGCCAAGGCATCTAATATCAACTTCCATTAACAGTGGTATTGATGTTTTGGCCATCGGTTTGATAAATAAGCCAGATGTATTCTCAACTCCTTGCTAAATGATGACTCATATTTATTGCCAAAATTACAGTTTTATATTCAGATGATATATTTGTCAAAAGGAAAATAGCTGTAAATTACTTGTATTTCTGCTCATTATGGAAAGCTCTATCAAAATGCTCACACTTCTGTCACTTGAGCACTTGTGTCAGGATTGAATGTGGTTCCCTCAGTTCCTCTTAGTGAGTACAAAAAAATAGTGTTTTTTCATCTTGTAGCTTTCGAGAATCATCCTGGGGTCTCGGACAATGATGTTTAGTGATCGTTTTTAGAAAGCACAACCATTTGATAGTCAGTGGACACAACATATTTGAAAAATATAATGTAATTGCATGGCTTGCTGGTTGATGAATGTTGCTGTCTTTGCAGATGAAAAACTAAGATAATTCCTCTAGGTATTACCTTTGTGAAGCTTCAGTCTGTTTACAAAAAAACAGATGATCTACACCACCTGGTGCTACTTGCTGTTCTTTGTGTGTATAGAAGACAGACCTTTGAAATTTATAATCACTCTCTCCTGAGCCCTCTCACTCTTCCAACTTAAGGTCTTTTTAAAATTGATTTTAAAATAGAAAGAAAAAAAATAATCTTCGCTGTATGTCATTTTAAAATCTACTACATTATTCTGCTTAAAAACAGATAAGGAAAAATGAAATCAGACTATATTGTGTTGCACTAAATAGGGAAATTATTTTGTAAGCATTTGAATTACATGATTAGTATATGTACAAGGACAACTGTCTACTGTTTGCTTCACTGCCTTTATTTAAGGAGTTAAATTTTTCCTGTCTTGGGTCCAGTTTCTGTGGTCACCAAACAAGTGGTGTATTCTGAAAGTACATCTGAACAATAGAGAACAGTTTTATTTTTCAGTGTCTGAAGCCAAAATGGTTTATATTCTTAAGTCTTCTTTCATGGACATATTTCTTTTTCCCAAAGACAGACTGATCATGCAGTGGGGAAAATGTTGATGGATATCTGTGTCTGTCCAGAACAGTATTCATCTTAATGGGGTTTTATCAAGGTAAAAGGGCTCTCCCCTGCCCCATGCAGGTCATTTTGAGCTTGATATGTCAGGGTGAAACTTGATCTTTTAATCATGTATATACCATGGTTCCAGTAACTTGAAAGGTTTAGTTAGGTAGTCAAGTCCATGTTCCCTGCTCTTGGTTGTGTTCAGAGTTAGCTTCAGGCTGAAATAAGAAATTCCGTTAAAGTATATAATCCAAAGTGACTTTGCATTTTTCCTTCTTACCAACCTAGCAGAATTTTTTACTTATTTTTTTGCATCAATATATCAAACCTTCTGGTCTGCAGGGTTCAACATAGTATCAGAAACATCAGGTAAAAAAGCCAGTAAAAGTGGAGGAAAAAAGTTATATTATTATTCCCAGAATATTTCATAAAAGAGTTAAAATCTAAATCTTAGCTTTAACTTTTAAAGTCTATTTCATATACTGTATATATGCTATACTATATCTACGGTATTTTGGGCCTGCAGTATCTGTTGAATATATGACCAGCAGCATAAGAAGCCTCTGTGAAATGTATTACCTATGGTGGTTTGGAATATCGTGCAGGATTCAGGGGAAGGCACAGGATGTGTCATCTTTCAAACACTGCATGTGGCCTTGATCCACTTTCTCTTTGCCACGTGGCTGTTTTGATGTAGTCCGGTCACATACCTGATTGTGGTGATGAGCACAAAAAGCCTGAAGTTCATCTTCTGTCTTCGTTGCATTTCTGGTTTTCTGCTCTGAGCTCTGCGAAGCAGAGGAAAGCAGGATCTCATTTGTGGTGAAATGCATCTAATATTAATTAAGAAGCATAATTTTATATGACATCTTGTATATAGTCTGTGTGCATACAGGATCTTGGGTAGCTTGAGAGAGCAGTCAAGTCATATGATGGTTTTTTTTAAGTGGCTGTATAGCGTGTTAGTGTGCTGCTCTGTACATCTCAAATTCAGAAGGGATGAGTGTCTCTTCAGAAACTTAGAGTTCTCTGTAAAGCTCTCTGCATTAGGAAACTTTAGTGCTTGATCTACTCTCTGCCCTGGGAACCTCTCAGAAGTGCAACCGTGAAGAGGTCTGTCAGTGGACACAGGGCAAGGTAATCATGCCTATGCCTTGTACTCTTACTTCATGGTTCCCATAGCTTTTTGCAGATCCTCCATGGTCTTGCTTTGAAAACAACATGTGGGAATCTGTGCAGTGTAACACATCACCTGATTTTTCAGCATGTAGAACCCTCTACTTTGCATTGAATTGAAGGGATTATTTAATGCAGTAAATCAAAACCTTTAAACAGGGCAATCATCTTAGTTCTTCTGTGTTTAAGTGAATTTCAAGCATGCTGCAGGTTACATAGTAGCCTCAGATATTTAAACATACATATTGTATTAGCTATTTTTAAACATAGTTTCTTTATTTCTTTCTAGTGTCTTCAGCTGAAGGTATTGCCTCAGGCAAGCTATTTTGATAATTAACAAGAGGGAGGAACTCTCTAAGCAAACTGAGATGTTGTTTGATGTTATTCTAGAATTTGAAAGGATTTTTTAACAACTCGAGGGCATTAAGAGATTACATGCATGTGTTCCTGACTTGCAAATGTGATTATGGTCTTTCTTCCCATAGTGGTAATAAGGATGAATGTGATATGTGATCCCTAGGGAAATATCTTGGGTTTTGTTGTTGTATTTGTTGTTGTGGTTTTGTTTGTTTGTGTTTGGTTTTTTTGTTTTGTGTTTTTTTTAAATCTTTTTTTATTATATTATTATTTTTGTTTGATTGTTTTTCTTAAGGCTTTGTTTCATTTTGTTTTCCACAAGTAGAGCTTTGAAATGTACCTGACCTATGGGAAAACATTTAGGTGTACAAGACTGTGCTTCCCATGTTATACTTATCTTTCACATTGCAGTGGAAGACACGGGCAGACTCATCTGCTGCTACAAATGCCCATGTCCTGCCATCAGGTAGCTGTAATTTGTTGACACTGTCTTTATAACTCTAATAAGACCTGTGTCATATTTCATGTCTATGCATTAGCCACAAAATCTCAACTGTCTCAAACTCTGTCCTGTTCCACTTTATTCATATACTTCTTTTACGCTTCACTCAGCTGCATCGAATAATGTTCATGAACATATGATAGTAAAAAGAACAATGCTGATGGTGACTGATGATGATAAATTACTGTATTTATCCATTAGGAAGGACATTGGGCGACCTACAGATCTGAGGCTGAAGTTAAAAGGCCCTTTCTAATCATTCTTAACACTGCTGGTAACCGCCACATAACTTGTTATTTTTTATTTATGTAGAGAATCTATAAATAGCTTTGCATGTTTCTAAACCAGGATAAAAGCCCTCTGACATTTGGACAATGTTGTCTAAGGAGATCGATTAGGAAGTTTTAAGCAATGTGATAATTTAAGGAAAATAAAGATTCTTTAAAGACTTTTGGGCGTTATTTTAGACTGCCTGGGACAATATTTTCAATTCATGTTCCTTCAGGAAGAAAACAAAAGGCATTTCATAGCTTTCCAGAAAACAAACTGGGCAAATGTTAGAGTTTTCTTTTTGGAAATACAGAGAGAATTCCAAATACTAGTGGAAAAACCATTAACCTTGTTTGAAATGCTGGGCGAGTGCAAGAAAATCAAACACTGCCAGGGCAACTGATCATTCATCCTCCGTGTTTGTTCTTTCTGCTTCTGATGGCACAGAAGCTGCTGACTTCCTCCTTTCCCATCCTAAGGCTTCAGAGGCTGGTTAAATCAAAGCATCTAATATATATTAGGGAAGTCTTTCAGAGTAAAGATTTGAGCTTAAGTACACTTAATTAGGAGTAATGATGTGCTGTGGCTTTGAATCTTATGGAGGAACAGTTTAAATCAGATGGTCTAATAATAGTTCTAAATAAACACAAAATGGCTATAAAAATTGGGTTGCTTTAGGAAAAAGTGCTGTTCAAGAAGATGTTCTTGGTAGTTCCTGCTGGAAATAATCTGTTTAGGAATTTCTGTCTTATTTGGGAAGATTTCTTCAGTATCTGAGTGAGAATAGCAGCACAACAAAAGTCCTACTGAAAAGTTGACTCGAGAGCCTTCTTTTTCTAGGGCACAGAGGATTTTTTTGAGGTCATCGAGCATAAATATGAGTTAAAATATTCTTAAGGTAATAAGCCTACAAAGTCAGAAGACATTGAAATGAATGGATAACTTCAGTGCAAGGAAATTAGTTTAAAAGGTTCCCTTCTAGTTCAAAGGTTCATTGTATTATGCGTTGAATACATGTAACCTTTTGGTCCCTGAGGTGGCTGAAAATATTTCCATATCCTGGCCCATTCCTAAAGTGCTTATTTACATGGATTTCCACACTGAAGTCAGCGGGACTACTTAGGTGATAAATGTCTGCAGGACTAATATATTTTTCACTGTAGTAATTTTCATTATATATTGGCAAAAATGTCCTTTGGTATACGGTAAGCTGCAGTGCTCAAGCTGTATGAAATGTAGTTATCAAAATGTTGTGACTGGCATTCTCTGAGGTTTTAAGTAGTGAATGTTCAGTGTTGTGGCATGTTTTCAAATTCAGAAGGACAGAACTACATTTCCAGTATTATGTGTCAGAATCTGAAATGGTTCCTGATGGCAGCTGTCAATTTATGCAAGTTGTTTGCTGACCCGATACATGAAAACCAGGTTTATATGTATATATAGCATATATCTTTTCTTGTGTGCCTTGCAGGATCTTCACATGCAATTCTGTACTGAAGAAGGGATTTGTCCATTTTTTGGGGCTTGTTACCGCAGGTAGAAATGAGCTTGATCTTATAGTCCTAAGTAACAGTGTTAAGATCCTACATTCCTGATTTCACTATGGCATAACTAGCGACAACTGAAGGAGGGTGAAAGGTCATTTGGATGGGTTCATGAAGACTCTAGTGAAGTCTTTTTTTTGGTGGTGACTTTTTTCCCTTTAGTTACATGTGATTTTCTCCTATACCATTCATTTTTACCCCAGTTTGCCATCTTTAATCTTCCATATGCAGAATTTTCCTAATAATTTTCTTCCATCAACCCTTCTGCCTTTACCAATGTCCTAGTTTCTTTGTAACCTAAGCAACAACTTTGTCATCTTGTTTTCTTGCTTTTATTTCCCCACTGCTAATCATTTGAAGAATGGTGTCTCAAGTGTACTGCTAGCTTTTACTGACAGTGCAAGAGGAGTCTCAGAACAGAGGACAGTAATGTATATATAATGAATTCGTGTGTTTTGATATTTCCACTGTGATCCAGTGATTTCATTAGGTACTGGGAAACCATTAACTTTGAGGGTATGGAAGAGAATACACTCATGGTAAACAAGAGTGTTATTGTGATAACCTGTCTCAGATGCTCAGATGAGGCCTTCAGTGGAAGTAACAGAAGACAGACAGACATTTGATAGAATTTTATTCTGTTAGAATAACTTCACACTCCTAATTTCCTATCCCATAGCATTAATTACATTAATATACAGTAAACCTTTAGTTTAAAGAATGCAATGGTCTGCAGATGAAAATGGAGTCATCCTCTTGGAATATGTATTGATATGTCAGAGTAAATCTGAATTCTTATTTGTGGTCTCTGCTGTATTTATATAAAAAGTATAAACAGACACTAGCAGAATATTTTGGCTTTCATGGTAGGTGGTATTATCTTTGCACAAGAATTTAGGAAAAGAAAGTTCCTTCTTTTCTTCCTTATAGAATAATTAGCTTTAGTGTAGAACCTCCCTTCTTATTCATAAAAAGGAAAAACTTGAGGAGAAAAGGCTTTAGAGTACTGCTTGTGCAAGCAGCATGGCTCTGTGTATCAGTTCAGGGGGTATCTTTTTACTGTATTTACATCCTATACACCAAACCCAAGAATTTGCTATAGCAGTCTTGCAACCCATATGGAGAGATGATAATTTCTGAAAGAAGCACATTCAGGGCCATATATCATGTCAGCAGGGGAATATATTCAGTGTGTAAAGAAAAAGTAAGCTGATTGACTGAAAACATCCTTTTCCTGAGGTCTGTTTACCTCCCTTACTCTGGCCACCTCCCTGCATTATTTTTACTTGAGGCTACAGTACCCAGGCCAGCTGGGGATCCAAATCAGGATGGATCTTTTTATTCTAAAAAGCAACCAACCAAAACAACAACAACCAAAAAAAACCTCAAATCCAGAACAACTCTCCTTCTCAAAACCTTCTTTAAGAATTTTTCACCTTTATTCTTCAGGTTATACTTTATGAAATATGTTATTCATGTCTAGAAAACTGTCAATTATATTCTTCATAAATCTTGCCTAATTTCTGAGTAAAGATTCTTTTCCAAAATATAATCTGGGGAAGTGCAATGTAGTACAATGCCAGCTTTTGCTTTAGTCCATCTCACCATTGCTAGCCAAAGAGAACTTAATAGCACTTCTTTTCCTGGGATGAAATGGTGCTTCAGCAAAGGAATTTTTCTCTTCCCTCTAAAAAGGAAGAACAGTTTCTGCCAAAGTAGTGCATTTAAAGTGTATAGTAAATAGATGTCCTTACCTGCTGCTGTTAATATCTTTTAAACTACTATAACTTACAAAGGTGTAATTCTCTTTACTGTTAATTACCTATTCTATTCTAGTCAGGTGTCCTTCTTCCATCTCCCTGGCAGTGGAGTGGAGGAGATGCTGAATGTGTTTGCTCATCTCTGAGCAGGGAACTACTTCCACTGAAGGAATATTCTTCAAGTGTTTGCATTCAGGCTTGCCCTTGGGTGTTCCTTTGGTCTGCAGTAAATTTTGGTATTGAAGTGCAATAACTCTTGGGTAAGCCCATGGTAGAGTTGTATTTTGGATCAAAAATGTACCACTGAAACAAATCCTGATTGTACTTGCTGAACAGGTTTGCACCGCAGAGCAGTTTCAGAGTGTCTAATGGATTCCATTAGGGTGAAATCAAGCAAGCTGATGTGCTCCAGCAGCATGCTTGGGGTGCTCCAGCTGCTAATGGGTATTTGGTTCCTAGGATCATGTAACCCCCAGGAACACCTATGTTACAGACTTGATGCCCACTACCTGAATGGATTCTGTCTCCAGTTCTGTTCCCCTCTCCTTGCTAATATACACATAGCTTTAACAAACACAGAACGTGATGCAGAAGTGCATATATTTAAAATTGTATGCTTTTGTTTTGTTTTTCACTTGGTTGTAGGCCTGATGCATCTGCCTTGTAGGGCTTTTTTTTTTTAATTGCAACACTATTGTTGGTTTTTTGTGTTTGGAGGTATTTCTTTGCTGTTCTTCAAACATACTGGTGTTTCTTGTCTCCTCAGTTAAGAGGAAAATATACTGGTATAGACAAATGGGTTGCAGGTGGTGAAGAGGTCTGATTTTCATTAGAGATACCTATGAGGACCACTCAGAATCTGAGCATGGGAGAGAGAATAGACACAAAGAAGGAAAACAAGTATGAGTCTTTCTAGAGGTTTATAGATGAAATGATTTTTGTAACTGAGATTTTTTCCTTAGTGCTATGTAGGTGGATGTATCGGAAAGAGTGCCACTAACTTGGAAGAGGATGGAGATAAGGAAATCAGAGATTAAAAGCCCTTGCACTGTTCTTGGCTGGTTGCAGAATTCCTATGTAATTCGCATGGGTCCTTAAAGGCTGCAATTTCAGAAGTGTCTGCAGAGGTTGAGGTCTGTTGTTATTCTGGGAATTTGAAATGTCAGAAAAGGCTCCCAGTGCATTCTAGATTAGTTAACATTTGGGAAAACTTGATTGCCTTTTTCAAGTGTGATCAAACAATAAAATAGAGAAGGTATATTATATATGGGGAGCGATCCATTGGTAATACAGGGGTTAGTAGTTACTGTGAGTCTAAACTCACTGATGTTTGTATACTTATTTGAGAATAACACAGATATTTACGTTTAGGGGTATGCTCACAATCCAGATGAGTGGCAGGAAGGTAGCATTGTTGGTGGGCTGGCTAAGGCTCTGGATTTCTGCCCTGAAAACAGGAACTTGAGATGCTATTAAGTGTAGTGATGGCAGTGGTTGTTATTTAGGGCACAGTTACTACTACCAAAGTGTTGAAGGCTGGGTTTGCTGCATTACTGGAGCAGCTCCATGGCTGTCTGCCATAAAGTGTGTGCAGCTCCTGCTGAGGGATTATGACAGAATTTGTAAATAGCCACCATCCAAAACATCTACAGGCTGATCCTGGAAGTGCCATGTGCAAGATGTTCCATTCATTTCAGTAAAGATTGCTTCTGTACATGGAGTTTCAGATGAGAAAATTTGTGAAATCCTGAAAAAAGACTGTATTAAAAATACACCAGTGGGAAGGAAATTTAGTTTAATCTCATTTGCTTGTACTATCCATTCTCCATCCATTGTCCTAGGAAAATATTCCTAAATTGTAAAAAAACTCTTCAGGTATGATCCAGTATATCTTTCAATGACTGGCTATAAGGTGGTTAATAGGGAAAACTTTAAGGCAGCATTTTATATGAATAATTCCATGGTTTGGGGTAGGATTAGTATTTGTTTGTCTAACCCATACAGATAAGGACTGTAAGTTCCTGGTCTGTTCTGGCTGTCAGCACAATCCCAGGTGACTCACTTGAGCAGGACAGAGTCTTAACCACTCACCTATTTTAGAGTAGGCTGTAGCCCCTAAGGTCTGAGTGTTGCTTTCATACCAGTTTGAGTCTTTCCATCATTTGTAAGAACTTGAACTGGTAATAAGGACAGGAGGAGCAGCACACAAAATCGTTAGCAAATGGCAAAATACCAGAGGAAACCAGTTTATTTTTTGCCTGTCTGTCTGCATTGCTCTTGGACAGTGTACACAAGTACAGTATAATGAGCCAGTCACATTATCATGGAAACCATTTCCCTTAATGAGGACAATGAATGTCATTGGCTATTTTACTGTAGTGGATTTCCATTAAAAGCAGGGAGTCCAGCACATCTGGCATCTAAAATGTGTGTTGGACCGAGCTTGGTGGAAACAAGGTATGTAAATAGGAGGGATGGATAGACTGAAATCCCCCGCTTTGGCTAGTTAAGGGAGGAAACAGATAGACAGTAAGAAGTGCCTTCCATGTACTGGTCTGTGTTACATCTTGCAGAAATTGTAATAAAAACTGAGATCTACAGAAAAGAGAAAAAGGAAAGTGAAATAGAGAGAGTAGTTTTAAAGTTAGGCCATTTAACCCTTGGAATAGAATTGCTGAGGTAAGTTTTGAACTATCTGCCTTTTGATGTGTATGACCTAAAAATGGTTTCCAGAAAGATGCCCAAGCAAAAATTCTTGGCCCCTGGGCAGAAGTGTCCAAGTGAAATGTAATGAATTGCAGTCTACAGGAGATGAAATGATGGGGACCCTTTTGATGCCTTGGTGAATCAGTGAATTATTAGTGGTTTTACTATTGTTGTTAGTCAATATATATGAACTCTTACAGGAAAAAGAAGAAACTTTTTGAGCAACCATCTCTCTTTTCACTAAACATCTGCCAC
>WUAM01000107.1:509673-605646 GCA_024336885.1 Actenoides hombroni | reverse complement strand
CTTCCATTTTTATATGCTATTGTAAATTTTTATTGTAATAGAAAAGGAATAATAGATTATCTTATATATGAGCTAAAGAGAACTTTTCCTGAAGAGCTGTAGTCTGAAGTACGAAATCCTACTGTTAGAAAAGTTTTCACGCAGTGCTTAACAAAACTTAGTATATATTTACTTTTGGCTCTGAAAGCTGTAGCTGTGACTATGTAAAGGATTTTCAAGTCTGCATTTGGCTGCATGTGGTCAGCATTCATTCATGGCCTGGGGTTAACTCTGGTTCTAGGACCCCAATCTGGTTCACGGTGCTATGCAAAATTCTTTCTTACTGTTCATTTTTTTGCTGGGTTTTTTTTTTTTCCTTTTTCTCCTTGACACCTTAAGAATTTTAATTACACTGCATCTCATTTGCTATATAAATTTTGATGAAAATACTTATTTTCTGCTGTATGGACTATTGCAGCAAAAGAGACTCAATGTGTGTCTTCCTTGTGAATATGCACAGTGAAGGTTCAGTTAAATCAGGCCCCAAAATATGTTACCACTTGTTTTGTGGCTTTAGCAGGATCGTGTTTGGCCGTGCAAATGAATAATGTCCACCTAGCTCTAGTGGAGAGACTCCATCTGTTTGGTCTATTGGTTATTCTGTACCTCAGGGAGGTATTTTCCTCCCAACAAGAAAAGTCTTGTTCTACATCTGGTATACTGGGACTTGATTTTGAGACTGGGTCAAATGTAAAATGTTGTTTTTCCATATTGTATCTCTCTTCCTGGCATTGCACATGTTAGGTAGACGAATACTGTATTTAAAAGTATTTGTAGAGGTAATATTTAGTCACTGAAGATGAGTTAACTGTTTCTATGAAGGCTTTCAGATTTAGCTCAGATTACTGGGAGGATTTTGCCTTTAAGGACTTTCTTGAGGTTCCTGGTATGTAGAAAACTGCTTTGAGCTTAAATTATTCAGCAAGTGTTTTTCAAAGTAATTAAAGCTTCTAGCATTTAATGTTTTATGTATGCAGATTAAAAATGCAGGTTGATTAAATCACGACAAAGGGAAGTTTATTCACAAACAGCAGACAGTAATGCTTCTTTTTTAACTGGTGGAGCACTGTTGAGCCTACTTCATTATATCAAATATTCAACCGTTATATTAGTGCAATTTTTTCTATGTGGTGGCATAGTTAAAAAATGGGAAGAAACGTTTGATGCAGTACAACCCTGGTTTTGCTAAATAGTGCAGAATACTTCTTTTTCTGTCAAATATCTAATTTACAGACAATTTTTCAGCTAGTTTTTTTGAAATGGCCAGGTGAGCTGTACAGAACTCAACAAGATCGAGACGCAGGCCAAAGTAATGATTTTCTTGTTGGAAAGTAATAGACATGCCAATATAGCATGTAGTAACAGCAGCTTTTACAGCGTGGTGCAGAACAGTAGGAGTGTGAAGCACATACATTATATAAATTATCTGTGCATAAGTTTCTGCCAAGTTCTGGGCCACAGTAACTCATTCATGTTTTCATTTTTTTGTTTTTTTTCCCCTTCTTTTTACCAGTCACTTAAAGTTCCAATACGTGAACTCCTTCAGCCATTTAAAATTTTTAGTTGGCTATCTCCTCTGGATTGAGTACCTCATCCTTTTGAATGCATATACTTGCTGTTCAGAAATCAGTGAAAGGTCATCTTTGAGATGTAACAGCAGATCAAACCACCCTGTTGCTGGTGCCTGTGTGGGTTACGTGCACAAGCACAAGCACACTGAGAGGGATAGTGACTGTCTGAGGGTGGTGTAAGTTCTTGCATTTTAGGAATTATAATATAAGCTTCAAATGATAAAATTAAAAGCAATTTGTAGTGGAGCAAGCAGACGGGCAATGGTCTTCAGCACATTTGGGCATTTTGTAGTTGTTGTGGAGTCAGATCAGAGAGGATGGGAAAGACTTGCTGGGATGAGGACTGCGAAGAAAGCGAGGTCTGGCCAAGAAAGGCACAACAGTGACAGCATAATGAACTTCTGAAATAGAACCAGACAGCTTGGCTTTTCCAGCTGGAAGATGATGTCAAGTGACTGTGCTTGAGTGAGGAGCTGGTGTGGAGAGGGAGCCTGATGGTTTTGTAGAGCTCTCTGTAGCCTTGGGTGCCTGCTTGAGCTTTATCTCCCATTCATTAGTGGGTTGCTCCAACACTATAACTTTTTTTCCCTTCCACCTTTCCTCTTATGATAGTTGTATCTTTACTGAATGCCTGTGGTGTCTAGAAAGTCATCTATGTATTCATGTGCACATATGCAGATCATGGTGGGATTTATCAGTGTTGCTGTGGAAACTTCTCAAGCCTCTCCTCATCTTCTTTGCTATCAGGAAAAAGAAAAAATAACAAAAAAGCACTTGGTATACAAATGTAGAATATCTACCACATACAGTGTGAGTGTGAGATAACTTACCTGCCCAAATATTTCTTTATTATTCTGAGTCTGATTTCTTGAGTGCTTTTATAAGGGCTACTGCCATAGTAATGCTAGGGGTGGCGTTCCTTGGTCATGGAGGGATATTTTAATGTGCACTAACAGAGACAGTGTGTTGCCTTCAGTTTCATTGTAAACCCCTGCAACACTGTCTTCTCCTGAGACTAGTCAGACTTGTTTCAATTCCTCTAAGAACTCATAATTCTGATTTATACCTGTTCATCATTTTTTATTTACATAAATACATAGATTATGCTTTGTCCTGCAGTATGTCTTGTGTTTTCATTTCCGTACTTATCAGACTATATAATGCATTTTAACAGCTCACCTTTCTGTCTACAATTCCTTCACAGTGTATCTCTTTCAGGTGCTGTGCATCTCCTAATGATTTCTGCAAAAAAACAAATTCACTGGAGCATTACCCATGAATATTTGTACAAAGCTGAGACTATGTGATATATTATTTCAGGCTAGAGAGTGCACCCTAATTCTTGAGAAGAGACATGTGGAGAGTCCTTGAAACTTCAGGGGCATTTGACAGATCTGCAAACCTCATCAAATCAACTGTGAAATATCTTGAGGGACTCTTCATTGGTTTCCACCTGTCCTGTAGAAAACACAGTAATAGCTGTGTCTTAACTAGCAAAGGTTTCACCTTTTTCTTCCACTGGGCTAGAAACTTCCAGCTGATTTTAACGGCTCGTTCCACCTTTTGAATGGTTTTGTCCTACTGTGCAGAAAGGTTGTTTCAGTTGGGTTACATCAGAGAAAGAGAAGATAGTGATGGAGACAATATTTTCATGTCATGAAGATATTTTTCATATTAAATCTCTTGCAAATCTACCTTGATGGACCACTGGCACCACAAAATGCTTTTGTTTGGGTTTGTTGTTTTTTTTCCTCCTCTTTGTTTTGTGCTGTATTTCAGGGCCATTTGTCTCTGGAACTCTTTTAGCTACCAAAAAAATTGCTTTCCCATTAATAGCTGAGCCCTTCATCCATTTAGGGATTAAGTTTATGTAATAGTTCTGGAAAATACATCTGCTTTCTGATCATATTACAGTCCTCTTTTGAGACTTAGAGGTGTCTGTACCTAACCTTGAAGTGTTTGAAAACAACTCCCTGTTACCAAGATTTAATATCACCTGGGAAAAAATCAGAAGTTAGTCAGCTCTTAAGGTACTGCCCAAAGGCACTGCATTCAGGATGCAGCCTTCTCTGATGTTTGTGGAGCATAAAATTTAAGACTCTCCAGAATTTCACCTCATGTATAAAACTTCTATGTAAAAACAGCATCTGGAGGCTGCCAGGAGGTTAATCTTGGTGAGGGTGAGTTGTTTTCACCAAGAAAAGGCCATTCCTTTATGGATCTCTGAACCAGGGCTTTTGGTATAGAGGCATGCAGCACTGAATCTGTCAAAGTTGCTGAAATATCCCATCTTTTTTAGTGATCAATGAAAGATTTTTGTACAAGGTTGTAGGACCTTTCATTATTTCTTTTCAAAGCAGCTGCTGGTTTTTTGAGGGCTCCATTCTTCAGCTACGTGGCACCAAAGACTTTATTTCTGTGGTTTTGTACTTCAGCAGTTCCAGTTTAATTCTGAGGGAGCAGATGGTTGATCAGTGTTTCTGAAAGTTTTATTTATATTGTGACAAGGCTTTAATCCTCATCCAAGATTGGATTGCTATTCTAAGATCAAGGGAAACAAAAGCATTTTTCTGAAATCTAAATAGATAGCATAAGTATCAAGCAGATGAATGATAATACTGTTATCCCCATTTTCCATTTTTCTATTTCAGTTTTTCTAAAATGGAAGTGAATTGCCGTGGTCTGACAAACATACCAGCAGCTTGTGTTGGCTGTCTGTGAAATGGGGATAGTCCTTCCACCCAGAGAGAGAGTATGGAGGGAAGAATATTTAGTTCTCTTAAAGTGAATAGATTTTAAAAAATCACTACAAAACCAGAATATTGTCAAGCAATCCCATCAAATTGGAAAAGAGGCAGTAAGTTTTTATATTGGGAAAAGAATTAGCTGCAGGGTATCAGTGTAGCTTGGTTGGGAACCTTTAACTAGAAGTTTAGAATCATTTTGATGGTGACCTTTCTTGCTCAAGAACTTTTGGTGAATATTAATAATTGTATTCATGGAAGGAATGAATTTAATTGAATATCTTTAGCATACCATATAGTGATAACTCTACTGCAGTCTGTGTTATAATTATTTGTGTATATTGACTTGGAGAGTTCACTGCCATTGGTATCTTGAACACTGGGATAAGTTCCTGCCTTTTGAGCTGTGCCAAGTGTTGAGCTGTTGTGGTCTGGCTTTGCTTTAGTGCCCCAAAACCCTGGGGGTTGAGTGTTTGAGCATGAATTACTGAAGCTGGAGGCTACAAAAAGCCTCTGGAAACGGCCATTGGAAGATGAACCAGCTATGACTTCTGAAAAAGATTGTGAGTGCATTCATTCCATTTCACAGCTGCAACATTGACTTTCTCTCCTCCTTTTTGAGTGTGTGCCCCAAATTAGTCCTTTCAAAGGGTCTAAACATATCTTTGGAAGAAACAGTATGGTTTGTTCTGAGTTTTATTGCTTTACTGCTGACCAGAACTAGCACTTTTGTGTCTGGATTTATGATACCTAACATGTAGAAAAGCTATTGTCTGCCCTTCCCCTCCTGATTATTCTTTTTCTTTCAAAACACGCTCATGTCCCTGGAAGACGTCTTAGTGGTTACAGTTGAGTTTGGAAATTTGGAGGCACCAAATCATTTGTGATACTAAACCAAGCTGTAATTAGATGTAATGATAACTGCTTCACAGGATAGTTAGCATTTTGGGTAGTTAACATTTTTGAAGGAAATGCTGCAATGATAGGTGCTTTGAAAATGCAAAATGTTGTTACTATTCCTCAAAATACAGGGCTTGCCCCTAGAACTACTCATAAACATGTAGCTATTACTGTTGAGATTTACTTAAGTCTTCATCTTGGGATATGTGCTGTGTAAATTCAGGTGGAGATTTTATTGATATTTTTCTTAGAAATTAATGAAGCTACAAGTAGCCCTGCTGCTCAGAGAATAGCCATATTGTAATTCACCATGTTATGGCTTTGAAGAAACCAGCCTTACAGAAGTTTCTCCATTCTTACAAGATACTGAACTAATAAAGCTGAATGTGATCCATATTAACCCTTGACTCAGTGTGATTTAGCTTAGAGAAAATAACCCTTTCCTCTAAGCAACACCCCTTCTCCTCGGCTGTATAAACCGATCTTGAGACAAGTAACGGAACAGTGAGTAAAAAGCTTTAATCCCGTCATCCAATCTCTGAACATTAAGCTAAAGCTCCAAATCCCATTTCCCTGTTCAGAAAGCTTACATAATAAAACCATCAGTTATCGGATGTAATCTGCCTCTTGCTCCCCTGCTGCTGCCCAGTGTGAAGGTCTCCTGCAGTAACATGCAGGAGCGGGGCATGATACAACCATGACATCAAGAAAAGATATTGCAACAGTCTGTGGTAGTTTTATATTATTATAATCAGAGATTTCAGACAATATGTTGATAGTTTAAATGTTGGAAGATGGGTGTGGTATGGGTGGGCCACCCACTGTGCACTGTGGCTCAGACCACTGCACTCAGAAAGTGTCTCAGTTCCCACAAAATCAAGGTCGTACCAGCACCCAGCAGTGCTGCTCTTTGGACTATTTTGGCACACTGTGGTGGAAAAGGCCAGAGAAAAAAGACTGGACCATGGCAGCAGCATGTACAAGCCAGGGCAGTGGAGTGTCACAGATACTACAGCGTCAGCACCTGGTAGTTTCAGTATCATCTGATACAGCGTGCAGTTGGGATGCTGTGGTGGGGTCAACACGTTACCTGTCACCAGCATATTGCTGGCACAGCAGTTTCTCACTTTGCCTGTTTCTGGATAAGAACAAGATGACTTGCCACCGTTTGGAGCTGCAGATGCTGAAGTGTGGTTTCACCTCTCCCGGCCATTAGCAGACCTGAGAAGAAAGTCACAGACTGATTGTTCAAACTCATTTCTCTGGAGTGGAATGTGACTGATCAGTATTCAGATACACCAAACGCTCACAACATTCAGCCTGGAGTGCTTGGGCTCCTGAAAACCTCTTTAAGGCAGAAACAATTACAAACCAGTAGACAGTAAAAAATTTTCACACCACTGTGACAAAGCTTTTTCAAATCATTGCTTAAATACAACTTTGAAACATGTATTTTCTGTACTTCTAGTGCTATTTATAAGATAAGCATCAAGTTCTTAAAATTACTGTTCATTTACAGATTTCTTTGAAGCAAAACACTACAGCTCTGACTGTGTTGTTATTTATCCCATGAGTTTACCAACATGCGGACATCAGAAGGGATGTTATTTTGCTTTGATTTGGCTCTTGTGCATAGAAAACAGCACACGGTCTGCTCATCTGCTTCATTAAACTGTAAAACTGATTCAATTTTTAACATATTTTAAAGCATAGACATTAAATATTTTGTGGACCTTGAGTAGCCATCTGCCTTTTGTATTTTTAAAGCAGACTTAATCTCCTGTTCTGTGTTTCTGGGTTGCTTTTTGTTCTTTGAGGTTTATTTTAATTTCTTTTAAATTTTAAATTCTTCTTACCTGACTTTGAGCCTTTAGATGAAGTTCTTAAATCAGCAGGGAGGATGAGACAGATTTTAGGTGTTTCAACGGAACAATTCAGGTCATTAGTCTGTTAATTATAGAGGGAAGCCTGGATGACTTTGCTCTTAAATTAGATGTCTACTGTGATGGTGAAATGAGTCTGGATCCCAGCATAGGTGGCTTAAACCTGAAATACATTCTCTTTTTTTTTTCTTCTTTTTTTTTTGTAGTTCATTGCTATTAAAAATGCATTCTCAGAGTCATTTTTTATGAACATTTCCTATACATAAAACATAGCAACGTCTGAGATGGATTTTCTTCAGATGTTTCCCTGAATTTCCGTTTGAAATGGAGAGCAAGCAGAAGAAATTTCAGTGCAGGGAGGAACTAAGCGAGACAAACACAACCAGCAAAGAAGGTGGGCTTGGTCTGCAGTACCTTTCAGCCTCTGCTGTGATGGTGTAAAACTGTTGACTAAAAATCATGGGATCTACCTCAGGACTCAGTTACACCCAAACAGTGCTGGCATAATTCTACAGATTTATTCGTTATGTCATGAGTCCAGAGTTGGCTCAAGCTGCTGGTTCCCACAAAAGTGTCATCATGTCAGTGTGGTGTCACAAGATGTAAACCTTAAACAAAGGTGATTGGCAAAGATTAATGGTTTGTTTGTGAACAAGAAGAGGAAGCTAAAGACCTTTATACTGTGTATTTTTTTAAAACAACCAGCATGATGTTCAGAAAAATACGTGTAGATCAGCATAAAAATTCACTGTTCTGTGTAACGAGAGCCTTAGTGTTGAGCAAAAAATGCCACTTCGCTTCGAGTTGTTTACTGGCCTTTTTCATGAGAGCATTTTGCTATCGTAAGTGCAGGGAACATACCGCTCACTGACATCTCTGAGGCTTATGTCAAGTCCCTGAATATGCTCTGAGATCCACAGTTAAATTTTGTAGTACAAATATTACATTTTTCACTACTGAGATGCTTTTTCCCCTGAAATTTAAATTTGTTCCTTATGCAGCATGGCCCAAACTGTTACCAGTCTTGTTTTATGTTTTTGCTGTCACATGAAGAGTGTGGAAATTATCATCATAGCAACTCTGTGGCTTTAGAAGGAAAGACAAAAGTGTTACTATTCTCCTTTGAAGCACCAGCTACAGGACAGGTGTTTATTTCCAAGTGTTTTCATCAACTTGTAGTAGAAAGCTCTTCCCCGTTACATTTGTGTCCTTTCTGTTGGGATTCAAAGCCAGATCCACCCTTAGGTGTCTGAAGTCGGAAAACTGGTCCATAAAAATCATGGCAAAGCATAACTTCAAGAAGGAAGGCCAGAGGATAAAAGTACTGTTTATCAGTGAAGCTGTCTGACCCCATTGCCCTGAGGTCTTACACTATCTGAATGGCCTCACTTATTGGCATTGGGGTGCTCTGTGCTTGACTGAAACTGTTCAGATTTTTGCAGGCATCATTTTGGTTAGCTGCCTCTGGTTTTGCATTGCAGGACAGGAAATTCACTGCAGCCGTTAAAGGAGAGAGGTGACAGAGGTGAATTATTTTTGACCTGTGATCAAATAGACAGTATTTTCAATGGAAGAAAAGAGCAAAGAGAGCAGGCTCTATTGTAGAGTCCTCCTGATTTTCCCTTTCCTTCCCCGCCATGTCTCACTGTGTTTTGCTGTGCCTTCCTTCCCTGGTGCTCCAGCACAGGCAGGCTGCTGCCCATCCACTGCCTGCCAGCCTGGCTGGGGGCTGCACCATATCTGTGTACAAGCACATGATGAAAATTTGTTTGAAGAAATACGAGCAAAGTAAGGTTATTTCTGCTATGTGACAATCTATAGGCTGAGCAGGGATATCATGGGATCAAACCTGGCAGAAGACATAGCTCAGATACTGCTAACAGCAGGAAGACATTAAGGAGTGATTTCTAATTCCCAGCAATGTGGTTTTTTATCTTTGTTCATTTGTAGTGTCCCATTTAAAATCAGGACATTTTGGGAATAATGATGGTGCATGGCTGAGTTGATCTTTGCTCTCATCAGTGAAAAGGACTATTTGCATGCACATTCTCCAGCTTCTTTCTCTCATTCTCATAGGCTGCTTTTTATCAATGAAGCCCAACTGTCAAGGCAAGTGCTGGTGTGATTGTCTCTTCCCACGTTTTAGGTAGCTGGGAGATGTCTTGTGAAGCAGAGGGGAAGCTTTGGACTGTTGGATGTGTTTTGGATGTGGTGCAGATCACATGCCCCTGCCACTCTCTGCACATCAGACCCCTTGTCAGGATGCAGTTATGGCAGCTGTGGGACTGTGTGTGCCTGACCGAGAGACACAGGGCTCCTGCAAACTGCAGCATCTTCCTGCAATGGCTCAAAATTTACATGAAAGTCTGAAGGCAGACAGGGATATTCTGTATGTGTCTATGTGGATGTAATTCTCTGTCAAGGAGTAAATGAGAAGGAAGGTAGAAGGGCATGCCATTTGAAAATGCTTTGTGCAGTGCTAGTGCCCTGTGTGCCACGTGTTTACATCAGGCCCTGCTGCTTGGGACAACCCGCTGGCTTTATGCTGCAGCAGACCCAGAGGGTGTGGGCAAGCTCTGGGGTCAGAGCCCAAACTCCAGGCAAGCCCAGGCGCTCGGCTCTGGGGTGAGCTGCGCATTGTATTTTCAGGTCAAGAATGGAGCTGGGTCTCTGAAGAGGAGTCTGTGATCGTGTGCAAGGACAGACACACAGAAATACAGACACTCCCCTGGCTAAGCAAAATTCCCTCAGGAAGCATGAGCCGCTGTCTAGGAAATGGCATTTTAAGAAACTGTTAAATTAGCTGTTGGAAATAATTGTGTTACATCTTGTTTATTACTTTTGTCAGGGTCTCCTGGATTTACGTTGTTCAGTTATTAAAAGTAGGAAGAACCCCTGAGAGCTCTCCTGCCTGCAAAAGCCTCAGGCAAGGTGTTGCTGCATCCACAGGGTTCTTGCTGCCTGGAAGGTCCCCGTGCCGTAACACAGCGATCTGTATTTGCATGCTGTGCTTTTGTCGTAAAATCACAGAAGAAATAGATCATTACTGTATTTATTATGAATTATTATTAGAAATTATTATGTTGCTTCATTTATTGGAAAAATCTATTGGAAAAACTATATGGATAAAAGTAGAGAGCATGATCTTGCAGGTAGCAGAGGTGAATGACCCAAGTCACAATGTTCATTTCTACAGTCAATCAGCATCCTACAGAACATCCTTCACCTCTGAAATCCCTGCTGTGCGACCTGCAACCAGGATACCTGGGGTTCGTATCTTATCTGTGGGATTTTCCAAGGAAGGATGATGTTAATTCTCCCATTAATAGCGCCTTTTGGTCCTGATCTGAGGGGGGAATTGAGGAGCAGGACTCCGTCCACGTGCGTCTCTTCGGCGGTGTCTGCTTCAAAGCCATGGGGTGGGTCCACTTCCTTCCCACGCTGACTCCCAGTCTGCAGAGGGGTGAGAGGTACTCCCTGTGCCATGCCCTCCTCTCATTAATGTTTCTAAACTAGGCGTGCTCCTGTGCCGTGTCGGCAGTAGCAGCCTCTTTTCCCCAAAGGCTTATCAAAGCATCCTCAGTTATCTCTGCAATCTATTTATAGATAAGCAGTATTTAAAGGGAACAAATGGCCTGTGTGATCATTCCTGTGTTCATTTTTAAATGCATTTAATTCCTGATGCTGACACTTTGTTTTTCAAAGTGGGTTTAGAATTGCTGAGGATATAATGTGCCAACATTACATACGGCAGTAGTGAGGACCTGTGTAAAGCTCAGCCAGGGTTTCTTATTGACAAAGCCTAATTAAAAATGGATGAAGTTAAAGATTTTTTTTGTTGTTGTTAGTCAAATGTCCTGCCACGAACTATCTCATGCAGCTATTCTTTCTGTGGTGACAGAAGGGTATTTAAGACATGAGCTGGTAGAAGGCTTTGATGCCAGTGTCTGTGGTCCCTGGGGACTCAGAAAAACCATGGGCCAGAACATGCCATTTCTGTGAGCAACACTGCTAAACCCTTCAGCACAGCTGCCTTCTCTGTATGTATTCTATTTAAAAGTCTTAAATTCATTTCCTGGGGCAGTTCCTCAATGCAGCCAGATTGAGCATCAAAGGATTGCCCAAAGCCCTGGGGTAGAACTATTTATTAAGGCTGATTAATGCAATGAATGCGCTGCATATGAATTAATGGCTGCCTATAAATACTGGGCCTCCAAGAGTTTATAGCATGTCTCTGGAGAAGCTGGTTAGGAAGCAATGCTACAGTCATTGCTTTGCATTTATTTTAGGGCATTTTTTTTTTAAAGTTGATCCTGATTTTCTGGAAGTTCTAGTAAATTTTATATTTTATTCAGTGATTAAATGAATACCATATTTATAACAGTAAGAGGTGTACAGGATTTGTTTCAGAATTAAAAGCAGTTTTTTATTTGTTAGCTTTTTGGATAGGATGAGTAATGACTTATGAACAGTTTTGTGGTATAGTGCGTTTTGCTTTATGTTTGCTGACGAATAGTGTTTCCTTCAACCAGCAAGCTGGCAGGGAATTGCAAACAGTGACCTTATTTATCCTGCTAGAGCTCACTCTTCTTGATGGTTTCATCAGCCAGTGGGAAGACATTTACTGTTCAACTGCTTCCAGCAAGGCTTGTGCTTATTTTTATCTCGGCAAACTCAGTGAATATTCTGAACAATGTGTCAGCTTAAACAGTGTTATACTCATTTTATAGGGTACCAGATTTTGTTGTTGAAACAGGGGCAGAAACAGGCCCATAGTGACTGAAGCAGGTTAGTTCAGTGATGTATTTTATGACAGTTTTATGCAGTATGTGCTGTATATAATTTGAACCTCACTACCTGGGAACCATTTGCAAAAAGAACACAGCATACTTGTTTAATGAAACTGATGCTTTTCCTCTTTCATAAAAGAGGAAGGAAAAGCTACATATATGTAATATTACTGCCTTGATTTTTAGGAAGGAAGTTACTTCTTGCAGAGACATAATTTTCATCACTGTCTTTAACTTTTAGCATGGAACTCACAAAAATGTTTTGCAAAATTAAGGGTCAGTAGATGAACCAATATTGAAGTGAAATTTATAAAAGAAAAAAATATTCCAGTTTTCCTAAGAACAGTAGAAACTTTGAACAGTTACCCCGAAGGGTCTCTTATTCCAGATTAGTTGTTTTCATTTTGTAAAATTACGTTTCTTAGGCCTCTTGTACAATACATGAATTGCATAAAGTGCAAAGTACAAGGCGGTGAAACCCCCATGTTATTCTGGATAGCAGATAACTCATGTATTTCTTTCTTCATTGCTGTCTGGTATTAGCAATGCATGCAAAATGTTAATAGTGTTTGTTGTGGTAGGGAAGTGCAAAAGTGTCCATGCTGCAAGCTGGCAAGTGCAGGCTTGTTGATAGCAAATTGGCAGGTTTCTTTTGTACGTGTCCTGGCAGTCATTTTGATGTGTATCTTATTTAATGGAACTTCTTGGGACATTTTGAAGAATTAATTACTGCTGTGAGACTTCTTACCAGTAATACTTAATACTGTTTCATGTAAGCAAAGGAATATATCTAAATAATTTAATATATAATAGTTATAAATAAGTTCAGCAAGTTTTCAGACTTTGTACTTTTAATAGTCATAATTAATATACATAGTGTCCTTGCTGCTCCATTTTATACTAAGTTCCAGTGGGACATATGTAGGCAGATGTGACAGTTCAGAGCTGCTTGGGCTACCTGCATCTTGTTTTGGATTACTGGAATAGTTTGGTTTGACAAACTGAAGATGTCTTTTAGACATCTTCTCCAAAAGAGGAGATACTTTCTGGTCTTTTTTTTTTTTTTTTTGTAGAAAGATGCTGGGTATAATATTCATCATGTATCTGTTCGTATTCAAATGCTTTGGATGCATCAGTCATAAAAATATTTTTATTTTCTAGTTTCTATTTAAAGATGAAATGGCTTGAGTTGTCTTTTCTGCTGTGATTCTGGAGAAAGAAACATGTTCCCAGCACAAGAAACCAGGCAGCATACCTATGTGCTCAGAGAGAGCTTTGATCTTGAGAGTTGAGGAAAGAAAAGGAATATTATTCCAGTTGTATGATCCAGCTGCCTGATAAATAGGCAAGACATTTTTGGAGATGTTTCACTGGTGGATCATATGTGAAAGAGAAAAAAAGCAATAGTAAACTGAATATAGGGGTCAAATGTAGAGCCCGTGCTAGGAGACTAAACCACTGCTCAAGGTGCCACCTTAGGGTATGCACCAGATATGAGAGAAGTAAGGTGCTGGTTAAAGTGCTGCATGCACCCTGTGTTTCTCTGAGTTATGTGGTGAGGAGGCAGAGCACCAGAACAGACCTTCCCAGGAATACTCTTGCCATAACAGCATGTGGGAGGATGACATCCAAAAAAACTTGGAATGGCCTTTGGCCAGCATCTAGAGTATGTATCTTACTGTGTCATGTGGAAGTCATTTGTTTTCTACAATCAAGCTTTTTCTTTGGAAGCTATTCAGGTATCTGCCAGGAACATCTCCAGTTTAGCTGAAAATACCACAGTGGATGCACTGCACAAAATAAATAAAATATAGAGGCTAGATGAATTAGTAGGTTTGTGTCACATCTTTTGCACATTTGAGTAGATTTTTATAGCCTTTAAGGTTAAATAAAGGCAGGCTACGAATATTTTTTTTGAGTAACTGAAATTTAATTGAGTTTACTAGGAATGCTTTTTCTAGTCATGTAATTAATAGGAAATACTTCTGGAAACTGCTGCTACTCAGATTACCTTTCCTGACTTCAGATTCTTCTGGAATAGGTTGAACTCTGATATTTGCTCTACAGCATGCAACTGAGAACAAAGACATCCATCCCAAAGACAAAACTAGCTGGTTTGCTGTAGAAGCATCATGAACTCTCATTTATTCAGTATCTGTTGTCCATATCACTGTATCAGTGTTTAATCCTTAGCAAAGCTGCTTGTTACTGCTCTTATTTCCTGATTCTAAACCAAGATGCACAGTATCTTGTTCCTATACTGTCATTGTGCAGAACTTACAAAATCATTTGCTTTACTGTCCTGAATTTAAAAAAACCCAGTACTTTCATATAATTGAAGCTTTTTTATGAGCTTTTTTGTCATCTGCCTCAGGAAATGGCAGTTACATGTGACATATGAATTGTATCCTATATTTCTATAAAAACTCCATCTCTATTTTCTAATTTTAGCTGCTGTTTGTCCATAGTCACCACAAAGTAATTTTTATAAATAATATTCTAAATATCCATAGGTATATATTTGGGGTTTTTTTCAAGCTACTTAAATATGACTGCACATCTAGGTAAATACTGGTTTTTAAAATGCACATAAATATTTTTTATAGATAAATACATGTATTTAACAATGAAATATAAGGCTTGCAGTAATATGTATGTGATGAGTATATGTCCTTTCACTATGAATACTCTGGGCATCAAGTATACTGCAAAAATGCTTTGCTCTTTGCTTCAGCTTGAGATCCAGTTCCCAGTCACCCACAGTGCCTTCATGTTTGGTCATTCCTGGCTTCTCTTTGGTGAGTTCCAGCTCTCTTCTCTTCCTTTTCTTTTTTCTCTTCCTTTTCTTTTTTCTCTTCCTTTTCTTTTTTCTCTTCCTTCTCTTCTTTTTTCTCTTCCTTCTCTTCTTTTCTCTCTTTTCTCTCTTTTCTCTCTTTTCTCTCTTTTCTCTCTCTTTTTCTTTCTTTCTTTCTTTGGCTAAACCCAGGTGTATTTCTAGGTTTAGTTTGGTGTAGGGGATGCTCATTATAGGTGCTGTGGTTGATAGTGCATCAAGTCTCCTTCTCTCCCCATCCCTTCCCCAGCCTCCATGTACATCTCCAATACTGCTCCAGGAAGCTTGGCGCACACCATGGGGACAGGCTTTCAAGACTTGCTGTATATCTCATCTCCTGTGTGCTTTTAAGACAGGCTTTTAATAAAGCAGCACAGGCCTTGTTTTATTTTGTGCATTTTTGAACCAGGAAAAGTCCCACACAAATAAATAACTATGTCTTAAAGCCACAAGGATGCCACATGGGACCCAAAGGAGGCCCGTATCAAGTGCTGTGCAGCATGGATACAGCCAGCATAGCTCTGAACAGTGTGGGCAAAGCCTTGCTCTGCAAGATTTGTTACAGACTAGAAAGATTGGTACGGTCAATAATTTAATGTGCATTTTAAACCCTTAGAATAATTTAGTGTGTTACATAAGTGGGAGGGGGAAAAGCTGTATCTATTTTTTCCAGTTTGCTATTCATGATGATAAAAGGAGTTTTATTAACTTCACAGCTGGTGCTACTCTGTTTATGCTTCTAATACATTTTAAAAGAACTGGATTATACTGTTGTTTAGTTGGGGGTTTTTGTAGTTTGGATTATTTTTTTTCCCTCTTTCTCATTTTATGTGTCTTATTAGGAAGTGGTAATTCTTCACAAACCTGACAGGTACAATTTTGTTTAAATATTCAAACCTGTACAGGACCTTCAGTAACAAGCATGCCTGATACAGACACTGTAGCATGGAGGAAGGAGGGTCAAAGGCTCTTCATCTGGGACTGGAAAAACATGTATTCTCTGTTAGCTTGAAGGATGAGAATGCAATATAAACCACATTTTCCATTAAATAATATATTACTAAAGCACTAGAGAAGGGAAAAGGTAAACATTCATAACAGAAATTATGGACAAAAAATATAGCTGAAGAAGAGAGTTCAAGAGACGGTCTTGTCCTTGCTATGAAGTGTTCTATGTCTGTAGTGGAGTAAGGCAAAGTTTTTTATTTCCTACGCTCAGTGGAGGCTGTACTGGAACGGGCACAGGTTGGTTGTGCACATTTGCTTGCTCTATAAAGCAGAGAACATTAACACTTCTTATTTGCATTTTACTTCTATGATACTTTTTTTTCTTTGCAGGATCCTCAGCAGATGACCAGCAATTCATGAAAATGTAGAGATGTTTGTTATGATTTATAAACACTGATAGCTTGGGCAGTAGAAAAATCCTGCAAGTAGGTAGGAAAGGTAAAACCTAAATAGGATACCAGAGTATATCCAAGAGTTTGGAGTAGTAGGGCATATTCATAGGAAAAATGACTTGATTAGGCAGTGATTTAAGGCAGGTTTAGGGTATTTGGTGGACAAGAAGAGCAACAATTTGCCATGAAAGTGCATTAAGATACAGGAAAAAGTAGAAAGCTAATAAAGGGTAGGGAAAGAGCAGAGGTAGGAAGAGGATAGAGAAAATTAAAGAGAGCATTTCAGGATGTGTGGAGAAGTCGATAAAGAATTGTCTGCTTCAAAAACTTTCTTTGTTCGAGTACTGTATGAAAAGAGCTTACAGAAGTAAAGGTCTTCAGTCATAGAAGGTTTCAGGGCTTACTCAACCAAAGCAATAGCAGCTTTGAGGGATCATCAAGGGCACAGCTTCAAACAATGATTTATATAGAGTCCTGCCTTTGGATTCAATCCCCACCTTCTCTGCCTGAGGTTTGGCTTGCCATCAGCAAAGCCCTCATCGAGGAGGGGAGCCTTTTGTAATGATCCCTTCAGTAGGGCCTATTCTATCTTTTAACAGAATCGTTGGAGTTGGAAGGGATCTCTAGAGATCATCTAGTCCAACCCCCCCCACCAAAGCAGGTTTGCCTAGAGCACATTACACAGGATTGCATCCATTTTCTTTAGAATGTAGTGGTTTCATTCTGAAAATCCTTGATATGGTTTTTGAGGTGTTCTGCTGAAGGGGGACTTGTTACTGTCTTGGAAATTTAGATTTGGGTGACTTCCATACCTTAACCTGGTGAGATACATAGTGCACCAGTGTGCTCTGCCTAAGAAAACAATAGGCTCAGTTTGGGTTTCATCTATGCTGGAATAATCTCCTGTGATTTTGGTCCTGTGATTTTTGGTAGTTGAAATCAGAATCTGGCCTACTGTGTTGTTCAAGAAGTTGTAAAATAATAACTCAAACCCAGTTAATAGTCTTGTGCCGATGCATGCTGTGACATACAGCTTTCTGAAGCAGAATAAACCCTAATCTTCCACTCTGTCTTTTTGCCTCTATTTTCTGTCAAGAAGTGGCTGTTAACCCTGAAATGGGGGACTGATTTATGGTAACCTGCAAAAGAGAATTATTTCCAGGAAATTACAAGAACATTTTCAGATGCTGAAATGGGGAGGATAAAAAAAAAAAAAAGCCAAAAAAAAAAAAGCCTCATATCTTATTTTTCTGCAGTCAGAAAGTGGATAAGACTGTTGTGAAAACTCACACTGTTCATAATCTTTCTCAAAAGTCATCGTCTTCTTAATGTTTGGTAATATATAAAATCTTAGGCATGTGTGTGCGAGACTAATTGAGACAGTTTTAAAATTAATGTTACCTAAACCAGCCTTTGAATCAACTTCCTCTGTCTTTAATTAATCATTACTTCTCTGGCAGTTCACATTTACATACTTTTAAGGCTGGCTCTGATCCATGTTGGCATCTGAAGTACGGAGATCAGAACTATTCTGAGTAACAGCAAGGCACCAAACAAATACCAAAACTTGAAATGACATGTGAATTGTTACCTTCTGCTTAATAATAAAATCCATGGATTTGGCAGGCTGAAGAGAGAGCATGCATTCACCAGAGAGTATTTCATTTTAAAATGTGCCATGAACACTAGCAAGGCAGCACTCTTGGGCACCTGGAAACCATAGTCAGGGGGTGCACCCAGAAGGTTTTCTTGAAACTCACCAATTCAGAATGTTTGGAAAGCAATACATAACCATTCTCCTAATATTATCTTATCTCTATCAACAACAGTCCAAGAAAAAGATTTCTTTTAGATAAGAACTAATGGAGAAAAACATTAATAAAAATATCTGTTCAGAAAAGATATGTCATGATGGATGTGTAGTGGGTGAGTAATAGTATCTCTTGTTAAACTGTAGTTAAATAAATATTTATAAAAAAGAGCTTTCTTAGTGGGAGAAAGGTTTGAGAGGGCTGAGTTTTATTACACTGTCTTCACTGATGTGCACATGAGCGTGATGTGAGGTAGATAATTTTCCTGTTTTAGCTGTAGAAGAGCATTTGTAGTTACAAATTGTCTCTTCCACTGCTGCCGTCAAGAGCAGAAGAAAAAATAAAGACTTTTCTCTAGCAGAAAGTTCTAGGGAAGATGAAGGATCATCCTTCCTGGTAGACTGCTCAGTACATACACAGGTTTAGGATTGAACTCTGTGGAGAGGGTGGAAATTGCCCCAACTGTGTGTGAACATTAAAGGAAACTGAGCTGCTGGTGTGCAAGTTTTCTGCAAGACTACTGAGGAGATGTGTGTGCTAGAAAAGCAGTTTTCCCCTTTCCCATCCAGTTGTCTGGTCCCGTATGACTACAGTGACTACAGTTCAATGACTACAAGGGAAGAGAGCTCATCTTGTATCATCCCGTGGCTGCTGCTGTTTTGTTTGTTCTTGCTAGGTAGTGCTTTCTGTTGAGAGTGCAGAAATAGTGAAGTTTCCAGGATGCTGTTATTTGCAAAGGATCCAGCACTGGTGAAGAGGCACATGCTCTTGTTTCATCCGAGACCGCACAGCCTGTGTTCGTGCAGGAGCCAGGCAGCTCTGTGGGCGAAGGACGAGCCTTCATGCTTCTCCTCCCCTGTGGCTGCAGCCTCTCTTCAGAGGCATGATGTGTACCAACTGTAGTCTTCCTTCCAAAAGTCATTAAAAGCCGTTTCATGAATGCAACCTAAATATGTATGTGGGTTTGTGCTGGTGGAAACCGCATGTTTTGCTGTCTGCCACTTGCACTTGTGCCTCCGTACCTAAGTTCTGCATGAAATGCATCAGTGTAATTGTGATATACCGTGTCCTCCACTCACTTTCCAAACAGTATTAGTTTTCTCCTTCTCCTGAGAATTCAAGTGTCTTGTAACTTGGGCCGCTACTTCTCTGTTTAACAGAGTTTTAAGAAAATTGTATTTTCAGCATTCTCAACTGTTGAATTTATTTTTTTTTTTAATGATCTGTTATATTTTAATTAAAAGGTCATATCTGAAGACTGAAGTCTATTTTTAAGTGTAACAGATCTGCTTCTGGAGTGCCTTTGTTCATTAAAATTAGAAAATTAGAATAGAAAAAAATAGAGAAGGGAAGTGAGGCATATTATTACTTTCATGTTTGGTTTTGAAGGTAAAACTGTGTCAAAATGATAATTAGATTTTGTCCTCAAAATGGCCTTGCTAGAGTGCATGCATTGATGGAAGCAACTCTGGTACTTCTTTCTTTCTGGAGTTAGAGAATTCCCTGCTGAGTAGGCTCAGATTGCCTCCAACCACTCCACTCTAATAAAATTATCATACCTAAAACCAGGGTGCCTGTAAGCTGGAAATTCATGTGCGAGGAGTAGAAGCATCATTCTGAAGACACAGACTCTAGAATTGATTTTGCCTTGGAAAAATGTTTATTGAATAAGATGCTATATATGTTAAAACTCTGGACTCAAGCCTTTTGGCAAAATGGCATCCTTGCTAAACTTACTTGGTTTCAGTGCTTTTACACCCAGTTTTAAGGTGGGGTGTTTTGTTTCTTTTTTCCTGGGACTTCATGATACATATTTCTATTTGATATGCAAAAGGTATTTATACGTCCGTAAAATTATATTCACTAAATAACAAAATATACTTCCTGTGGTGGAAGAAATTATATATTTGGGTAACTTTACATGATGGGAAGCACTTTTCATGCTTGAAGTAGGTTGCTGTTCATTGTATGAGCTCGTTTTCACGATGAATCAGTATTTCTTCTTCATGGGCAGAGAGCTCTTGCTGGCTGCTTTGGGGCCCTGTGGGTTTCCCAGTTGAGAGATTGTCTCCCGTTGCTGCTTCCATGCCTGCATTGGTTAATTTTTCTGCACTGTGATTTAATTACTGATTTCCAGATACACAGAATTACTGATCTTCTTTAATGTCTCAGCTAAGCTTTGTAAATAAGGAATGATTCTAGCCAGGTAGACAGATTTTCTCTGATTATGCACTGGGATAATAAAACCAGAAATTAGTATTGTAGCTCAAAATGAATTTTAAACTGATACTTACATTACTTTTATGCTTTCTTTTTGTTTTTGAAGGGAGAATGTCTGGGTGGTATAGGTTAGGTTTGCATGCTGCTATGTCTAAATACTAAAGTACAGGGAAATTAAAATGCAGTGCTTTTTCATGGTACTTGAACTTGATTAGGACTTTAATGGAACTGTTTGTACTAAAGCAAAGTCAGTCTTCTCCATTGAAATAAAGAGACTTAATTTAGGTGCTATTAAAAGCCTGACCCTGAGAGACTGCTGAGGACTTTAGATCAGGTCTGAGATCCATCTGTACTTACAGAAGTGCAGAAGCCTTACAAAGTATGCACAATCCAAATACAACTGAGTAAAATCAGTAATTCACATTAAGAAAAAAAAAGAGCTGACTGTCTATAAACAAGAATTGTTTTTGGGGAGATCCTTTTTTTATTAACCCTCCAATTTGAGGTCCTAATTTAGAAAAAAGTACAATTTTTCTCACTCTAACTCAGAACTGGCATAACAATATAATTCTTCCTTCCATCTACCTCTCAAAAATAAACCTCAAATTTATAAAATCTTAGTTTACATTAGTGGATTAGAGAAGAGTCCACACCCAAACCTGATATTCAAAATTAATTTAATTTCAAAAACTAATTACTTGTATTCAGGTGTAATTTATACCTTTGATTTGTACCTACGACATATGCTCAAGGTTGATCCACTATCTATTTATATATTTTTAAGTGCTTCATTATAATTTCTAACATTCTGAAGTTTTGTTTGCTGCTGTGGGAGGGTGTAGTAGTATCGTTCTTCCAGATTTATTATGCTGTATTTTGTTCATTGTGTATGCATAATGTTTTAGTATAATGTAGTATTTCCTTGTAAATACTGCAAAGACACGTAATGTGCTTCATTCAAAAATACAATGTTAGCTCAAAAGAAAGAATTGACAGTAGAGGTTTTGGTCTACAACAGCAAAGAATTGTGTGGATTTTATTTGATTGGCAGTGCTACTTATTTTTGACAAATCCTTTTTGATGTGAGCTTATAAATATTGCAGCATTAAATCCTGGAGATTACCAGATGTTTGGAGAGAATGTAAATTGTCTTTGCATTGTGCATTGTATGCTCAAAGCACTGCAGAAATAAAGGAGCTACCGAAGTCTGTGTAAGAATTCTAATTCATGCAGTGAGCGCTGCAGACAACTCACGAGTGAACTAACTGCAGGATTCCCTTGCCTGTGTGCCAACATTCACAGGGACTGCAGAGGTTAAAAGTCAACCTTGTCTCTCAGCTGGAGTAGTTGGAACAATTTTACTGGATTCATAGGCATTATAACTTTGAAGATCATTAAAATGATGCCCAGATATTAAAGATTATTATTTTTTTGATAAAATATAGTTATTTGATCATGAATTAGCTTCACAATGCAACATGGCTCATAAATGGAGTTTTTACTTATTTAATATTGTTCTTTTCAAAGGAAACTCTATGTACTTATATGCACTAAAAAATAGTAGAAGTTATGACCATGAACATTTGATAAAGCAGAGTGATTGGGCTTTACCTTTCACATTTTTAATGGTCACTGTAGATAACAGGACTACTTATACTTCTAGATAGTAAAACTGTGATGTAGAGAAAATTAGAATTGTGGAAGGGAAAAGATAGAATGATATGGTATTTGAAAACTGTGGAAAGGTAAAGATGAGAGGGAGTGGAGAGCTTTTGAAGAAATGGAGGTAATTTCAACTCTCTTCTATCAGTGTTAGGGGTAACAAAAACAAGAGTAAGAGTACAATAATAGGCTAAATGGGAAGGGAAATGAGATTTCAGTCACCTGCTACAGCAACTATTCTCTCCTTGTACTTCCAGTTTTACCAAACAGAGTAAGAAAAATGATTTTCTGAATGAATCGTGTGTTGACAAGGATTTTAGTAGTTTTAAGAGAAGTCTTAAAACAGTAGTGACAAAGTTCAAAAGGTTGGAGTAGATACACCTGAAGACTGAATTTGGCTTATGTAGTGTAAAGCATCAAGCCAGATGGTATGAATCCAAAAATTATTAAAGACTATTGGAAGAAATTGCACCTCAGGTGGTCATTTTTAACATCTCATTTGTGAACATCTTGAGTGGACCAGGGTTGTGATTTTCCTAAGTCCTTCAGCCGGATGATTTCTTCTGTGGCAAAATGACAAAATGAAAAACCTTCTGAAGACTTAAGAAATGAGTCAAACCAGACTTAGAATACTGTCTAATGAATTTTATTCTATTGGTTTTATTCTTCTGAAATGGACAAGCACTCAGTGTTCAAATAAACATCTTACAGAAGTCTGAGATACACTACAAAGATGTTGCTGTTCTCAGTCTTCTGAAAATTTCACTGATATTAAGATAGTTGTATAATTATTGGGTTTTTCCTAAGCTTACTATGATTTTCTAATTACCTTAATATAACTATGCTAAATGCTATGCTTTCATGAAGCTTTAAGCATCTAGATTTGCCAGCCTTAAACAATTTTGAATTTCTGAATTTATGTGTTTTGTTTTCTGTTCGTTTTTTTTTCACAGAATTTCCCATTCTCTTGGTATGACAAACCCATGATACCAGTTGGAATATAGACATAGATTGAAAGCTGACAACTGAGGTAGAAGACTTGTAAATGGGGGGGGGACGGGGGGGGGAGTAAAGTGAGGGGAGGGGAAGTGCACTACATAGTAATATTTTAGGCAGCTCTTCAGGTTTAGATAATCATGTTTTTTCTGTAATGGAAAATTTCCATATGCATACTGAGCTGTATTTTATTTTCCTTTGACCTTGTATCATCTATTTTACCGAGTATCCTAAACTGTGGTAAGGCTTAAAAACCCTTATAACTGATAAAATATTTTAGTTTTGGCAAGTTATGGAGTGATTTTGGTAGAAGGCAAAATAAACTGAGGGAGAAAAGAGCAGAGCTAGTATTTTGACTGTGGCTAGTGCCTGAGTTCCTGCTTGAGTTAGCATAAGCAAAATATTCTTAGTGTTTTGTAGAAAGTGCCACCATTTACAGTACTTAATGAAGTTTTACCTATCCTATGATTATCAGTCTGAACTAGATATAAAAATTACTGTTGTAGTCTCAGAAGACAGTGACCCATAAAAGATGTATGATTGAAAATCAGATGTATAATTGAAAATGTGATCACTTTTTCTTTATATACACAGTTCTGTATTAGTGCTATCTGGCGATATCTACATCTGCCCTTAATTTGGTTGTCATTAACTAGCTGTTCGGGTAGAGGTATCAGGATAGATGTGGGTCAGGAAGATACTCTCCTGTGAGATGAGAGTGGCCTTTTGTAATTTATTTTTCTCATAAGAACGAGTCTTTTAGAAATCCAGTCACAGAGGAAGGAATCGCTGGGGAGGTACAGCCATACATGGTTGCTTGTGCTGTTCGAACTGAGTGAATTTCCACTTGCTTTTCCTTATGCCTGTCAGTTCCTATCTGACAAGGATTTGTAGAAGCTGTCTTCTACATTTGAGCCACAATTAGTTGTACTGATGATTTCTTCCATTCATGTGCCTAATTGCCTGATGGAGCTTGCAAATCAACTTGGCTGCAGTCAGAGCACAAGTAATTGCACTTTCAATTTAGAGCTCAAGTGTAGGACTTGTGAAGACCTGCAGACTTAATGTGTGGTCATGGAGGAAACCGCAGAGTATTGTTGGTGGGAACTTCCTGATAAAGTGGCTGTAGTTAAGGCATTGATTTGATTCTTCTCCTTTGTCCCATAACAATAGCCTGACTTGTAATCTCAATCATACATTTTTCTTTTCTTTGTAACCTTTGCTTTAATGCAGTAATTATTGGGTGGCTGCCCTATTATAGAAAAAGAATGGGTCTCATTTTTTTACTGTTAATGGCCTTTTCTTGCTTGGTGTGCTTAAGTATTTGAAGTAGCAGCTTTAAAATAACAAAAGCACCAAGGGTTTCTTTCATTGTTCACTTGCAGGGTTACCTAAATATGCAACTAATAACCTCAGGGAATGCATAGAAAACAGAAAATAAAACTTCCTTATTGAGGTGTCTTGCAGTGTGTTGACTACTGATACAGATATATTCAGAGGGAGGAGGTTAAGGGGAGGGGAGGTACATTTCTTGGTAGAGGATGAGTGCTATATAGACAGCTTTTGGTTAAACTGCAATTTTTGATTGCCTCTTCGCAAAAGGCGCCCAGAAGAATTAATGTATACATTTTTAGTAGATTCTTGTTTCAGAAGCTCACATATACAATTACTGTTGATGCAGTTGCACTTGGATGTTTTCAGATGTCTTATGTTTTTAATTTTTTTTCCCATTCTTTCTTGAAGTACAGTCTAGCTTTCTGCTTGTAGTAAGATGTTAATACTCTTTATAACTGCACAGGATAAAAATACTCAAGTAATAAAACTACCAAGTCAAAATGTCCTAGTTCAATTTTGTTGCAAGTTCTGTTTGCAGTATGCTTTCAGATTGTATTATAATCTTATGAAGTATAATTAAAATAATGTACATACACTCCTCTTCTAGGGGAAATAATGGTATAATTACCACCAACATCTGTTTTGCTAGGTCAGAAAAATGACTATTATAAAATTGCCTCAGCTCACTATACTCCAACCATGTTACAAAAGCAGCCATTTTCATATATTTTAATTAAGAATAACATCAGCAATATAGATATGCAGTTGTTGTTATACTGGATTAGAAATTTCAAATACTTTTCTTGTAAGATGTATTGCTTCAATTTCTTTTGCTGCATCACGTTGAAACATCATGCTATTGAAATATGTTGTTCAGCAAATGATTCTGTTGTAGACAGGTAGTCTTGATGAACTGGTGAGATTAATACCTTTATTTCACTTTTAAAGTGTGATAAGCCATGCTTGTTATCCTCAAAGACTTCTGTAGAAAACATTGAAGGAAAGAGGAATCCAGGTTACTGACTGATTTGATTTTAGAAGCTGAGCTTTTATACTTGCACTAGTTTTCATGAAAAAAAAATCCCTGTGATTTGTCCCGTTCACCCCCAAGAAAGTCTAGCTGAGAAGACTATGCACAGAAAAATGTCTTTAGGTGTTCTGTCATGAAGAGGTATGATGGGGGTTATTTGTGAGGCTTCTGATGACCAGTACAACTGGGAGCAGAGGGGAGGAAATTTCAAGTTTTGAACTAGTTGGTCCATCAGAATCAGTTTTGTGAGAATCACTTTTGGTTTGTTTTGCCCCTGTGGTTTTGTAGGTTTTAGGGTTTTTTGGATTTTTTTGTAGGTTTTGTTTGTTTTTCTGTCTTTTGACTGTTTAGATGGGGAAGATTAAAAGGATAGAGTTCATTCTCTGGAATTTGTTTTTCCACTCAATGTACTGCACAACAGCTACTTTAGTAGTTGTTTTTTGTTTTCAATGTTATGTATGCAGCAGAGAGGTGTGGGTATTTAGCTTCATGTCTCCACAGTCTTTGACTCAATTAGTTGCTTCCTCCAAGGGCTACTTTACCCAGAAATCATGGGTGCAGCAGGTAGCCAGACGCTCACTTTGTCACTTGGTGTGTGTCAGGTCAGCTTCAAGGATCTTTGGGTTAGTATTGACATTACTCAAAATTTTGATCCTGTGGGAACAGCTGGACCTGCCTAAAGTTGTAATCCTATCAGTTGTAATACAGTTGCTCCCAGAAAATGTAATAAATTGTTTACACAAAGGAGGCAAGGATATAAAGGATTATTCATTTATTCAACAGGGAATAAGGAGCATATGGTACTATGAGCTGTTGAACACAGGAAGAAACCCCACAGGTGTAGAATCAACAGAAAATGTGAAGAAGGGATATTTTCTGAAAAAGGCAGATATTAACTACACCAGCACTTTTGATACCATTCCCTTCTTGTGAATTAGCTAAAAAATTATTCCTGGCAGGTTTCCACAAATTTGAAAAGACATTTGTTAATCATTGCCACTTATCTGTGAAGAAACCCCACATTTATGTTCTGTGGGTGGTTTGTTTGGTTTAGTTTGGATTTTTTCCTGTCTCTTCTCTGAAAGTGGCTTGTATTTTATGAACATTCAAGATTACCAACAAGCCCATTTTTACATGGCATGAATCTGGAAAAAAACCTCTCCTTCTGTGGCTTATTAAATAAGTTTTTCAGATTAATTGTCCATGTAGGTCTGGATTCTAAATTCTAGGAGCTTGTTTTTAAGGACAGACTATATGTTCATTCAGTCTCATTGAAAAATAAAGAACTCCTGACAAGTATTTAGAAAAAGGAAATAAAGGTTGACATGTCTTTAACTGTTAATCTGTGGAACCATGGAGTATCCCAAGAATCCATTTCCTTTAAAACCTACAGTATACCTCTAAGTACATATAAGAAAGTCACAGTATTATAGCCTGTCTTGTAGCCCAGCACCTTCATTTGAGTCAAATATTGTCCTCTGCCTCCAGACATTTCAGTAGGAGTTGTTAAAGTGGATCTGAAGGAATTATTTGGCTCTTACATTAAAACTCAGAGCCAAGAAGAGATTTTAAACTGAGTATCTGTGGTGAGTACTGGATCTGTACGAAGCAAATTACATTCAGTGCATTAACTTTCATCCAATTTAGTGTAACAGCTTTGCCAACGGCCAGGTACCCACCTCTACATTGGTAAGATCTTTGTCTTCTTTCTCTGGCTCTGTTTAACTGACTTCTAAATATAATTTTTCTAACTCTAAAAATGGCAGGAAACCAAAAAGAAAATAGATAATATGAGTTATAAAAATTATCCTTTCCTTATTTGTCATGAGAATCAGACAGAAAGAAGACATTACTCTGGTGAAAATGAAAGGTGCCATTATTTTCTTGCTCTAAGTCAGAACTCCTAGTTTGGATGGATTCCTGCCAACATTTCTACAATATTCAGTGATATTCTGTCACCTTTATTAGTACGAGCATGCACAGAGTGTGTGACAGTATCATTGCTTTTCATGGCACTATCTATAATTCTGTAGTTAAAGGGCCTCTAAAAATATTATTTGTTTAGTACTGCCCCATCTCCTTGTTAATCACAGTACTCTTCTGTAACATTTATTTTACAAAAATACACTAAACATGGTTTCTCTGATTTCTGTCGTTTCTGCTTGTCATTCCCATACTGTAACAGCTATGCAGGAATGTGTCTCAGAAACGGTTTTGTTCTGGCAGTGATAGCACTTGCATGGGTCAGTGAGAAATGAGCTTATTACAGTATATGTAACTTTAGTTAAAAAATAACTGTACACTTCAGAGGAAGCTGTGATCTCTACAGCAATTACTAATTCCATACTTTTTTTGCTGTTCTAATAATCTATGCTTTTATCCCCCCAAAAAGCTGGTGAAACACAAGTGGGTTATTACTTTCTGGTTTTGTGTGATGCAGATGTATCTTTCTTGATTTAACAAAAAGTGTAAATTAGTTGCAAGAAATAACTAAACTATTGCTATTTCATACTGCTTGAAATGGTAGTACCTAATCCCCAGCCAGTAAAGGCTTTGGGCTTTTGGCACCCTTCCATAAATGGCAGTAATACTGTTTATTGCTCTTCTGTATTGTTTATGCTGCCATGCTAAACAAACTGCTACATGTAAAGTAGGAATTCTATGTAATAGAGTAACTAAATGACTGTTTCTTGATCATCCCCTGTTTTTCCTCTCCATCCTGCTTTATTAACTTCACAAATACCAGATCTGGGCACCTTCTGTGGTTAGTCCTCTATGTCCCTTACACAGATGGAACCTTCCAGCTATTGCAGCAATAGGAGCTCTAACTGTCAGAAGGTCACAAGGGATTATTTATCACTACAATCAAAGATTCACTTGAGTTGTTTCTCAGAATGTCTGAGCTTTGCTAGAGCGGACCTTAATATATCGACTTATTTTTTTGCCTTTCAATAAAAACAGCAGCTGGAAAAGTTTGCCAATAGGAGTATCTTGATTCTTAATCCACTCTGTTTCAGAGAGACTGTCATTTCCTGCTGTACTGAGGGTTGATACGATGTGATCTCATTGAAAGGAAATAAAAGATAATGTGCGGTGCAGTCACTAAATGTAAATGCAAGAGAGCTTTGTGAGACGAGACCGTATGTGCCTGTGGTGGGTTGACCTGTCTAGCAGCTGAGCACTGTACAGCTGCTTGCTCATTCCCCCTGCAGTGGAACCAGGGAGAGAGGAAGAGCAAAAGCAAGAAAACTCAGAGGTCCAGATAAAGACAGTTTGATAAGCGGAAGAAAAAAACCCCAAAACAAATGATGCACAGGCAATCACTCACCACCTCCCACAAGCAGACCCATGCCCAGCCGGTCTCTGAGCAGTGGCCACTTGGAAGACACCCCTTCACCCTCTGCCTCGTTTGATTGCCGAGTGTGGCATTACATGGTATGGAGTATCCCTTTGGCAACTTACTATCAGCTGACCCAGCTGTGTCACCTCCCAACTTCTGTCGTCCCTGCAGTGTACCCATTGTGAGAAAAGGGAAAGCTTTGATGCTGTGCAAGCACTGTTCAGCAATATCCAAAATGCTGGTTTGTTATCAACACTGGTTTAGCCACAAATCTAAAACACAACACCATACAGGCTGCTGTGGAGAAAGTTAACTCCATCCTTTGCAGTAAGACCCAGTACAATATGGTCTGAAAGTCCCCCTCCATGAATTAACAAACTGGCAGAGGAGGTGAACCTGGCAGGATCAACGTCCAACCCTTCAGAATCTTTTGACTGAAGCAAATGAGATCTGAGTCAATACTGAGAGAAATCACATGGTTAGCTGGAAAATGTGTTGATGAAACAAATGTCAAAATCTGAAGTGATGGACTATCTTAACTTACTTGAACCCAAACTACTATTTTAAAGATTCTAAGGTGTGTTTTTCTTCTTTTCCTTTGATGAAGTTTCCCTTAGGCCTGGTGCTGATGGGCATGCCCATGGCAGAACTGTCTTAACACATAGAGAAGAAGAGAGTGCTCTGCCCCACCAAGAGGCATTCCCATTTTTCATAATGAGTCAAGACCTACTAAGTTTTTGGGTGGTGCACATTTCCTCATGATACATAATGGATAGAGGGCTTTTGAAGAGTTGTAGGTAGTTTGGATTGGCCACTAAGGTAAGAAGAGTTCACAGGGGAAAAAAATAAGCTGGTTTTTTACGTTATCTTAAAGTATACTTTTGAAATCAATGAAACCTGTAAAACAGCCAAGAAAATCCTGATTTACTTTTATTTTTTCTCCTAGTACTGTGTTTGCTTTTTAATTGAGTGGAATTATAAATACGGATATTCTTTGGTGACCCATGGTCTTTTCTACAAATGCTTTTTTTGTAAGCTGTGTGTGTGTGTGTGTGTGTGTAAAATGTAATGTTAGCTCTGTGAGGATTTGTGTTGTTTTTAAGTGAACTGTGATCTTTGTTCTGCTGGGTTATTGTATATGTTATCTCTATATAACATTGTATAAAGTACCCAATCTACAAATTTCCTGATCACCAGTCTGGTCTTTTTTCCCAAACGAAGTGCAGGAGAAAACCATATCTTTATTTCTGATGAATCACAGTATTCCTCTGCTTTAAATAAAATTTCATTTTTTTTGAAGAGCAGGTAACTTAATCATGAAGAGAACTGTATAAAAGCTAAATGATAAATTCCTTATCACAGCGTAGTGATACTGCTCAAATAATTCCATTTGCTACAATTTAGTTCACAAATATTTACATAAAGAGATGGTGGTTTACCATTCTCACATGACCTTGGAAAACTCATCTCTCTACTACCTTAGATCCCCGTAAACATAGAGATTACAATATTCTCTTTCCTGGTACTGTCACCCATTGGCTTATTTACATGTTAATTTATTTATTGGAATGTTGCATTGAATATTTATGTCTATATATATTCAGTGATATATGTATGTGTATACCTGTATATGTGCACACAAGTCTTATTAAAGCACATTTGGATTTAAATTACTTTTTTTTTTTTAAGTAACTTCTGCGTAAATCTGGAAACAAACAGAAAAAGCAGATGTAAATTTGCAAAATAACCTTTACAAATTTGTTCCATATTTTGACAGCTCCTGATTTAACATCCCTCATCTAAAAAAAAATGGTTTTGACAAATCCATTCTCCAGGACTCTTAAATGGCATAAAATTAAGTCTGTGTACAAATTGCTGAACAATGAGCAACTCCAAAAGGCAATTTTGGTTCTTCTAATCTAAGAGTGGTTTTGCTTTAAAGTTACACTCCAGTGCAGAGCTTGGTGTTACACCACTAAATATAGGGACACTGTATTCAATTTAAATTGTTAAATTATGTGGCATAAACCTGAATGTGACTTATGTGACATTATTGCAGTATAGTAACCTTCCTGATTTTCTAATCTTCAGTGAAGTGTAATGTTATGTTGTCAAACAGATCTGCTTTTTAATACAGATTGACTATGTCAATTTTAAAAATCATCTCTTACAGAACCTTGCAGATTATTTTTTTTTAAAGCAGATCAAGCAGAGTATAATTTAGTTTCTGAGTAATGAAAAGGACAAATTCTAGCAAACAATCTTCTTACATCTCTAAGAAAGATCTGTAGATATGGAACATGTATAGGCAATATTAATCTCTGGTTTATGTCTTTGGTTTGTTTTTTTTTTTCTGAGATATTTTATTTTACTTGATTTGAGGCTTTTTCTTCAACATAATAAGGATGGAAGAAATAAGTTACTCTCTTGTGACATTTCATTAAAGTTTGGATCGATAGGAATATGTGAAAATACCTTTTTGGCCATAAATGATTGTGCCAGTATTCATCTAGGCTTCTTACTTTACATCATAGCAACCTGTTTAAAATCATGTTTGTGCCTGCTGCTTTGCCATCTTTTTCTGTCCTTAGCATTACTTGCTTTAGTAAAATACATTAAGAATTTTCTTTAATTATGGCAAATGAATTGTTGATTTCCTCTAGATGCTAATGCTGCATGGGCTTACTGGAAAAGAGCTGCGTGCTTTATTTCCATGTAATCTTGCATTCAGTCTTCAAGATGCAGAGATAGCTTTTCACATTCAGACAAAAATCTCATTAGCTTCGAGATGAGACTTGTGTGAGGAAGAGGTGTAGCACAGTGTGAATATTGGAGCTTTGGCCCTATGAGGACATGGGGAACATAAACTGGAATCACACCAGGCTAGCAGTGAACCTCACACCCCCAAAAGGGTGTGTGGCTCCTCTTGACAACTGTGAGAAGGTGAGATTTGCAGAGATTGGATGAGAGTTGCAAATAGGTATATTTAATAAGGTAGCTTGTAAAAACCCCTACAGGTGGGTATCTGTAGCTTTCATGTACATGAGTACTTCTGAGTCTCAAGATACTTAGTCACTTATTGACAGAAAATAGTTATTCTACTTAATTCTCTAAGTATCTCTGCTGAATTGAAAAAAGACTACAATATTTTTACTTCTGAAACTTTGTTAGAAACAAACTGTAAAAGATTGTGAACACAAGATGAAAAAGGTTAGCAACTTTGAAATGCTGAGTCTCAATGAAGTTGCTTCTGATGCTGCAATAACTCTGCGTGGCATCGTGCTATTCATAGTAGCGTGTTGCATTCAACTCGGCTCCCAAAAGCCAAAGGAATTTCTTTGCCTGCTGTACCTTGCTTCTACATCATGAATCTTTTTCATTTCAAATATTAACCAATTTTGTCATCCATTGTTATTTTAGCCAAGTCACCCTCTGCCACAGCTATTCAACAGTCCTTGTGGTGGTATTTTCCATGACCTGTAATTTACATATTTTTATTAATATTATGCACCATGGTAGTTTGTTCTTTTTTCCCCTTCCTTTCCTATGCTGCAAATGCGAATACTATTGTCTTAATAAAATAAAAAGTGGATGGCCACAAATTTTAGCTTGTGCTTGTGCCATGCTGTTTTGATCAGTTCTGCTGACCCAATTTTGTCCCTGCTTTTGTATGTATTGCATGTATAAGTAATGACAAAAATTCTGTACTCCTCTACTGTGATTAGACCTTGAACAGGGATTTCAGTAGAATGCTTTAGAAGTTAGGCTTTTACTTGTTTGTCTAGTGTAATAGTGAGCTCATTGTGTTTGAATAAATGTTACAAGGTACACTGCAAAATGAGCTGGAAGATGTGAAATGCATTCTTAATGTATTAATACATCAATAAATTCTATAAATGTTTCTGATCTTCTTTTTGTGAGTAGGCAGAACTAAGGGTGTTGACAAAGCTGTTCCAAAATACTAAAAACTGACCAAAACTCAGTTTCTGAATGGGCACTTGTGAGCCCAGGAGGAAAATATCTCTGCTTAGAACAAAAATGACGAAGGCTGAAAAAAGCACAAAATATTTTGCAAAGTTAAGAAAATACATAACTGTTGTGACTGATTAACAGTCAGAATGACTTGCATGTGAGCATTTATTCTTTTAGTTTATTTTTACTGAGAAAGGGGTGGGTTTTGTTTTGTTTTGTTTTCTTTGTTTTGGATTTGACTAGCTTTTTTTTTTTCTTCAGTTTGGCTCTGCAAAAGGAGGGGTTTCTCTTACCAGTGCAGCCCGGAGAAATGGAAATACAGAGATGGATTGTTCCCATATCTAAATCCCACACCTGTTCTAAGCATAATAATTGCTAACAAGCTGCTCTCTTTAAAATGCCCGTAACCCACAGAGCTGACGGAGAGTCATGCATTCCTGTGAAAGTGGCATCTCTGAAAAGAATTGCCAATGTTTTTATGAATAAAAATATTGACCAGGGAAAGTAATTGTATGACCATAATCATTAAGACAAGAACTGGAGCAATAGGATCTTATAACATGGTGAATTGTAAAGGGAGCATGAGCGATGAAAATGATAGGTACTTATGCAAATGGCTTATAACTATCCTGTGCCACTTTGTAGATCTGCCTTTTAGCCTCTCTTGCTTTCTAGGCCATGGGATTAGTCAAAAACAGCTGGGAAGGAATAGATGCAATCATTTAATCACAAATTCTAAATGCTTGCTGTGGTAATTTTCCTGCAAACAGCACACTGCAAAATCAAGGCAGGTAGTATTTAATATCAGTTGCAGGACCACCTATATAAAGAACTCTGGAAAGACTGCAATCTTTTTATTAAAAGTATCCTGGGTCTGTCTTTTAAAATACCTGAGATGCAGTTTCGTGTTGTCTTTTTATGTTTATCACCTTTTCTTTATGTTTGGGGAATGCAAATCGTAGAGTTTAATGAAGTAGATGCTGGAGGAGTCATTAAGTGATATTGTCGTGATTACAGCTAAGCTACAGAGTGAGACTCATTCTCATTCTTAATGCAAAGCAATTTACATTTGCTTTTCCTACTCTAATGCACTTTGCCCCTGAAATTCTTGCCAAAATAATGGGAGGCTGTAATTCTTGGAGCTTTCCTCTGTATGTCTTGTTCTGGTGACAGTACAGGCAAGTACTATTCAGGCAAGATCATAGAATCATAGAATGGTTGGGATTGGAGGGAACCTGTGGACACCATCGAGTCCAACCCCTTGCCAGAGCAGGATTGCCTAGGGCAGGTCACACAGGAACAGATCCAGGCGGGTTTTGAAAGTCTCCAGAGAAGGAGACTCCACAACCTCCCTGGGCAGCCTGTACCAGTGCTCCATCACCCTCACAGGAAAGAAGTTTTTCCTTGTCTTGAGGTGAAACTTCCTGTGTCCTGTTTGTGCCCTGTGATAGGCCCCTCATCCTATCACAGGGCACCACTGAAAAGAGACTGATGCCTTCTACTTGATACCCACCCTTCAGATATTTGTAAACATTCATAAGATCCCCTCTCAATCTTCTCTTCTCCAGACTAAAATCACCACAAAAGCTGCTGTGCACCATGCAACATGCTATGCTGGCAGAAACTGCTGCCACCTGTGGCTCTTAAAGGTCCTGCATCTGCCTTTAGTGTCTACACAAAGCTGGCCAACCACCAGACACTGCTGTAGGTTTTCTGTTTCAAATACCCACAGTCTAGGGGTAAATACTAACGTGCATCTGCACACTTGTACCACTGAGCATGTGCACCTGGCAAAGTTCACTCCAGACTGCAGAAATAATGGCAGAATCTCCACTTTGAGCTGTACCCAGCTGTATACAGCAGAAATAGTTAAAACTGGTGGAATTCTTGTTCTTAATTTTTCTAATGACATGTATATATATTTTTTTTTATTTAGCACATGGCACCCTTTATCTGCTAGGTCGATCACAGCATGGACAAGTGGTAGTTCTGTGAGAAAAAGCAGTTCAGTTAAACACCAGCTCTCAGGGTTAGCTTGTCTCTAAAAGTTTGTTTTTCCTTTCTTCTCCCAAAGAGGATGCTGCATTTGAACTAACCTGCCTCTTCTGGAAAAGTCTGGTAGAGGCACTCTTTAGTCCCTAGGCATTAGCCAGCGTTCTCCAGCATGCCTACTTGCATCAGGTAGTCTCCTACTGCTTCTGTCATTATTTCCATATACATATTATATATATGTAGACATATATATATATGTATATGTAGACATATATATACATATTCTGTATATGTAGAAATTGTATTCTGGCTCACATAAATAGTTTTCCAAGAAATCAGGTAAATGCTTTTAAGATAATTAAAAAACCTGACTTATTAATGCAGCACATTACAGCAACATTTTCTGATCTTTTGTTGTCTCCTTAGTTGGACATGCTTGATAGAAAAATTATGTCTTAAAGGCTTTTTATCCTCATTGATTAACAAGAAAACTGTGCAACTTGATAAACTTTAGGAAGGAAGCTGTGATTTTTTTTTTTTTCTGGTTATGCTGCTTTCAAGAAAGATTGTAAGTTTCAGATAAAAATATGGAAACATTAGAGGTTTTGTTGATGTTGTTTGTTTTTCTTTATTTTATTTTTTTTTCCAGGTACTACATCTATTAATTTTAAGTGATTCTTTTCCCTAATGCTACTTAAAAGGAAACAGCACTTTAAAATGATAAGCACTTGCATTTCTGTTTCAAGGGATAAAAAATATTTCTATATGAAATAAATTTAATGGAAATTAGTTTCATGTTGTTATTTCTATTGTAATAGGAGCTTGGGTTGTATCTTCTTGTTACATTCAGGTGTAACAGCCATTATGGACGTAATTTTGTAGGTGTTTGGTTTTTTTTTATTTTCAAGATGAAACATCCACATCAGGGTCTATATTTTATTCAAAAATAAAGAGCAACAACTCAGAACTGCTGGATGATGTTACATGCCGTAGATTGTGAAATTCAAAGCCATGTCCTGCTACTGCCTAAAAGATTTTCATGCTTGTAGTGAATCAGTTCATCATTAGTCAGGAAATTGTGTTTGTACAGGGAGCTTATATTTAGAAATCTGCCTAGAAAGGGAGAATGAAAAATGCTTCAGCATATTTGATTTATATTTGCTTTGTGTATTTGCTGGATATAGTTTTTTAGCATTTCACTCTGAAATATCTTTTTTTTTCAGTGGCAAGTGGGATTTAGCATAGAGGGATGCTGATGGGTTGAAATGACTCATGCTTCCCTTTGACAGCCTCAACCTGTCATCCCTCTCACATCCAGTCTCCGCAGATTTTTGCTTTAGCCTTTTTTTGACTTACTATTACAAAATTTTGGTGTGATAACTAAATTACACTGTTTGCAACATCTGCAATGCCATATAATGCCTGTTTTTGTAGAACTAGTTTTGCAGCAAGTTATGCCTTTTTCTTTTAGGTGTCTTTTCAACAGAGATCAAATGGAGACAGTCACAGAGCAAAAAGTTTAGCCTCTCAAGCTAGAACCCCCTTTTGGTTGCATTTGTTGAGTTCTCTGATGGTAGTGATTAAAAAAAATCTCACGGTAAAATGTGGCCTTCAGCGTTTGGCAGGAATAGGCCAAGAGCATTAGGTTCTATAACATTGGTGTACCTTTTTTGTGTATGCAGTATAGTGGATTTTTCTCTCTGTAGCTGTGTTTTAGTAAGGCATTACTCAATCACAAGTTACATTCAGAAATATATATTACCTAAGGATTGTTTTTGGCAACAGTGCAATTAAATGGTATGTGAAAAAGGTACATTAAATAATGAGAAAACTTGCAATTGTATTATGCTTTGAGCAGCCATTTTCTGATTCATTAGAGTTAGATTGTAAAATCTGTAATAGTATTATAGATAGTATTATATATAAAACATCATATTCAAAAGTTGCTATTTTTTCAAACTACATTAATAGAAGAGGCTATTTAGAAGATTAGATCCTCAAATCTGCATCTGTGTGTTCATTTTTGTTATGTGCCAGTTAGCAGTTAGTTATGGGGAAACTAAATGATGTCAAAAGCTTCTTATTGTATGGCTCTCTATGATGTTTCCTCTTGAATGCCTCTATCTTCTTGTCATAGTAAAAAATGACAGCTTCTGTCTTGCCAGTGATACGTGGTCTAAAAATCTATTTAACCGCCTTTTGCTTATGATCATTTTGAAAATCAGTGCAAGGCTAAAAATATTTTATTGTTGAATAAGAGCAGCTTACTTTTTTTAAAAACTGTAGGTTATAGTCCAAGAATTGCATTGATTAACATGAATAAAGCTGATTGGAGATGTCCTTGATATTGTTTGTGCTATGAATTCACCTTATTATTTTTTCTAATATTTCATCAAATCTTTTTTTTTAGTGTACATTAACTTCACAGATATCTTGCCTGAATGTTGTCACTCAATACTGAAACATCATCATGACCTTTTAATAACTTCTTATCTAACAATTCCTCACAACTCATAAATTTTATCAAAATATTAAACCCAAGTACTTTATTCTTAGTCAGAGATAAGTCCTCTTTTTTTTTATGCCAGTCTCCAAAATTTTCAGCTAGATGGAAGCTCCCCTTCTTTCTCACTGTGTGTACTAGTAACTTTTGTATGCTTAATATTCGATTTTGCAGAAGTATTTAAAATGAAGCTTTATTTTTAGAAACTGAATAATATTCAGGTCTGCAGAGAAGCACCTTCTGAATAATGAGGACTTTGTACATTTCTTTAGAGACTTTGATTTATTTATCAAGTTGTCCAGCTGCTTGTCTAAGTCAGTCGTTTGGACTGGAGTTTTACGATTCTCTGAGGGTAACTGCTGTTTGCTCACCGCCACTTGCTTGTACGAGCTGCTAGCTCTCCTATTAAAATTGGTACTCTGTTAAGTGTCATAGATTAAGTTTATATTTCCTAGACTGTGCTATTAACATTAAAATAATTCTTATGTCAGGGAAAAAAATAGCTTGGATCTGAGTTTACATGCAGGATTTAAAATTTTGTATTTCTGTGGAAAGTCTGGGGACCCTTGTAATGTCAGCCTGGCCAGGGCTGTCCAGAAAAGATTGAACCATGCAATCCTCATATCATAGGGATCACAAAAGGGGTTTGTGAAACTGTTATGCAGGCCTTCAAGACCAACCATCTTTAAGGCTAGTTAGGAAGTTGCTGTGGTAATTAGTATTTAATGAGTGGGAGTGAATCAGGAGATGAAGAAAACAGGGGGAGCAGGCAGGTTTGCAGGGGGTTGGGAAATGGACAGTGAGATGGATGCCAGCCGTTCCTGCTTACATCATGTTTTTCCCCATGCCTTTCCCCATGCCTGTGGAAGACAGGAGTCTTGAACTTCAGTGAAAAAAAGAATACAGGCATCAAAGATACGTTGTTGGTTATAGTAATTGGGCTTTTCCAGCATAGGGATCCCCAGGAAAGCTACAGAGTTCAGTCTGAGCAGGACCACCCACTAATGCTGTGCTGCAACTGCGCCCAGTAATTTCCTTCTATGTGCTACAACTGAACATCATCTGTTATTTGCCTTTCATTCAGTATTAACACCAAAGAGGAGACATATGTAATAATAAAAATGTACAATTACTCTTCCATCCACTGGGAGGGAAGGACTGGGAGTAGCCTGGGCCAGCTGGTGGCCATTTGCCACTTAGCCTGGGCTTGCTGCAGCTTTGGGGAGGGGAAGCCTGACACTGTCAGGTGATTCCCATGAAGACCGGCTGTTGCCTAGAGTTTAAACTGAGTAGACAGTTTGCTTTTCCTCTCTGGTGAGGCTGAAAAATCTCTGAACTGAGCAAGCTCAGCCAAGCCTGGGTCAGCCAGACTGGGGCCCAGAAGGTGGGGCTCCCATGCTGGGAGTTGTGGCAGTCTGAGGGCTCCTGTGAAACTTCCCATGCGGACTTTCTTAGAGATTTCATGGGGGAATTCCTCTTATGTTTCCTGGAGAGAACCTGTCTTTTACAAGTGGAAATGATTGGGTGGGGGATTAAAAAAAATAATTAATTAAAAACCCAATTAGGGATGCTGTTCTGGGTAGTGTAGGATGTTGAGGTGGTGTACAGCAGTTGAGAAGGCATAATAATGTAATTGTATGTGGTTAAAACATCTCCATTTCTCACTCAATTATAATTCAGAAAATCAAAATGAAACAACCTGTATGTAAAAATGTATTAATGTGCCTTTGGAAATCTATAAAATATGGCAGGAGGTGCCTTCCTTTGCCTTAGTCCTCTGTGTAGAACAAGATGGCTGAGGTGTCAGTTGCCCCCCATCCCTCTGCCATTTTATCTGGCAGAAAGTGGAAAGATAAAAGACAATTCCTGCCACGTACCTGCAAGATTAACAAACCTAGGGTCACAAATCAAATAGGAGAGACTCCGAGTAATCTCTCATCTTTTTTGTCACTCACTATGTGTTCAGTGGAAAGGTGGCCATGCAGGGCTCTGCTGAAGCACGTTAAGGCAGCAGGTCCTGGGGAGGGGGAGAGAGGCTTTTATGTGGTGGTATCTTTGAAGGCAAGTGTGCACTAAAGCCTACATTTTTTTACCCCATCTGGTATTTAGTTGGAACTTAGTGGAAGGTTGTGCAGACTTTGAAGAACTTGTGTAATGTAACTCGACTTTGTAGGTAAGCTGAAGTAGGATCTTCTGAGAAGTCCCTCCCTAGCTTCTTTTCACAGAGTTTTACGGCAGAAATTTAATTTTGACATGGTAAAGGCATGGATAATTGTGGCAGAAAAACTTCTATGGTTGTTAACTATAGGTAGAAAAAATACTGTTTTCTGTGAGAGAAAGTGAGAGGATTGTATGAAACAATTATCATACATTTTTTGCCATTCTGTTGTTAGATGCTAATGTGTTGTTTGGTCTTAAAGACTGTACAGTGAACACAGGCAATGTATAACTACTGCTGACAAAATCTGGCTGGAGTTAATAAGAGTTAAACATGTAACCACAGAGAATGTAGGCTTAAGTGTAATACTAGTTACAGAAGCATTCATTTAACATTTGTTAAAAGCTACTGTTGTTTTTTTATGAGTAATGGGGGAGCAGTTTACAGTTCAACTACTGTATAGAAAAAGAAGAGCTGTGTGGCTTTGGATAGTATACTTGGAGCCTCAGGCAGTTTTGTAAATGTTTTCTATTACAAATAAGTTTAATAGTGTACATTACAAAAGGATGTGTATTTAAACCTTTATGGTCCATACCGTGTTAGGTGGAATTACAGTAAATTGCTACATTTCATTTCTGTAATGATCTTACAAACTGCTAGTTGATGTTGTCTTGTCTTCAGCACATTTTAACACGTCGTATTTTGGACAGCTTGTATAAGCTCATTTGATTATCTCTTAGGGGTATAAAATTACATACATACATATATTTTTTTTAAAAAGAGATATCTATTAAAAAAGCATAAGACTTCCACACCTTTGGATGGCTGTGTATACTATTAAGAGGGGAGGGATCATGGTGACCTCCCATGCTGTGGTTATGAGCATGCACAGAGCAATTTTCCTATCACTAAATTGTTCCAGAAATATACGATTATGAAACATGGTCTTTTCCTTTTATTTTATTTGTTTTCCATTCCTGTAGGAACTTGGAAGTAACAGCCCTCCGCAGAGGAACTGGAAGGGAATTGCTATTGCGCTGCTGGTGATTCTAGTTGTTTGTTCACTCATCACTATGTCTGTCATTCTTTTAACCCCAGGTAACCTACTTCTTTATTTTATATTACTGAGGGTGTATCATTTGTAATGCTGTTATTAAAATGACATATAAATGTTGAAATATCTCTTGCCCTTAAGTATTTTTAACTTCTGGCTACTGTAAATTTGGTGCCTGTAGGGACTCAAGAGTTACCAGAGGCCTTGTAGAGCAGAAGCATTGGCTTTGGCAGTAGGTCCTTAGGATTGTGTCAGCCTTGAGACAGCTACAAGCAATCCTCATTAGCCTCAGCAGGTGTGAGCTGAGTTGAAGATTTTGTCACTTGTGTCTTGGTGTAATTTCCAATTCACAGGTGAGCTAAGAGAAAGCTACATGTCATGGAAAACTAATGCTGAGAATGACACTTCTTACTGAATCAGAAACATCCACCTTTCATATGTACGTGCACAAGCTTTTCCCTTTTCTTTCACTGAAAAACAAAGAGAGAGGAAACTACTTAACAATTCATTTTCACAAAAAAAAGAGGGGAGGGCAAGTTGTTGACAAAAAAGCAGTTGAACATGTAAAATAATTATGTTCTTGGGGTTTTTTTCTGTTTCTAATTTTATATGAGTTATTTTTTCCAAAGATTTTCTTTTTCCTGCTGCAGCAGCAATTTCATTATGTCTGGGAACCCAAGAGAAGAAAACATTGCACAACTTTCAAAGAAAAAATACCTTTGAATTCTTTTTGTCACATTTAAAGTTATACTATAAAGTGTTTGATTTGGATGGCATTCCTAGATACTAAATATTGGTCTGCAGATGTTCTGTCATGCAAGTGCCCAGCTTGTGTCAATCAAAACATTAATGAAGTGCTTTTTAGTTAAATAATGGTTGCAGACAATTTGGCCACTGGATGAAATCATCCAGGGAAGCTGAGTAGGTCTTTGCATGAGCAAGTACAGTAGTAGACTGCTGCTGCTTGAAAGGAAGGTGCTGAGACTGAATGTAAAAGGATCAAAAAGCTTTGCTTGTCAGAGAGAACAAGAGAGCTGGAGAGAGTATGTAGGAATACTACAGACCATTATGCTTCCTCTATTTTGTATAAATATCTACTGCATATGTGTGGTGCTGTCCAAGGGATGATAAAGAAATGGCTGTTTACTTGTTTCCACTTAGAACATTTTGAGAAAAATGCAAAAACAAACTTGTGCTGCTGTAGTCTCAGTTTCTTCAGGGACTAATAAAAAACAGACATTAAGTGCAAATAGTGATGTATGCTTTAAGACAGAAGACTGGTTTTTGTTTCAAGGAGACGTAACTTTTTTTTTTTAGGTTTGTAAATTCTCAAAAGCACTATGCTGGAATTCACAATAATAAACATTAGTTCTGGCTCTTATATCTATATAGAATTATTAATGATATAAAACCATAAATTGAAGTCTTTGAAGACAGTAGTGGAGAAAAGAACATGCAACATAGGGAAATGTTGAAATTTTTTTAATACATTAAAAAAGCTCAGTGAATTATGACATCTCTGAAGCTGTTTCAAAATCCAGAGAGCTTACTTGAAAACTTGATGTAAGCTGGGACCTACATTTCAGTTCAAGTCATGCAATTGTAAACTGGTTCTGTCAGTTCAGATGCTCTTAAGATATCCCATAGAGACTGTAGAGCTTGATAAAAATAAAAACCCAGAATGATCTAGGTCTGTAAAAATGTGGTTTCTTGAAGGCTGGAAATGCTTACCAAAGAAATCTTCGGAGGTACATTGTAGGACAACTACTTTCCCTATTTTGATCCTAAACAGTGCTGTTTCCCCTTCACTTTCATGATTGTTTTGGAAGAAAATATTCTGATACTTTGCTGCTTTGCTGGTGCTAAGCACGGTTGCTGAAGTTATCTGGTCCTGAAGGTATGTAAGATCACTCTGGGATGTCTAGCATTCAAGGCGAGAAAAAACTTGGAGACTCTCTCCCAGGTCTGACTATTGTGAGGTGCTCAGTTCTAAGGTGCTACCAGTCTGTTATTATAAATAATTGGTTTTGCAAATTCTTCTTATATAATAGATCTAAATTAAGATACTCAGCGCAATAGTGAGAATTTTGTCCTATATTACTTTGGGATAGTTCAGAGTGCGTTGTTTTCCATTTCTAATACTATTTTGAGCATCAGAGACCTCTTTTTCCATTTAGTTCTGCCTGTACTGCTGGTGCTCTTTATATTTCACGTAAATTCCCCGTAACATTGTACATTATGCTGCTTCCTTTTATGGAGATGATAATAATTTCAGATGGTAGTTGCTCAGAAGCCTAATAATTTTGTTGAAAGTTTTGTGGAGTTAAAAGTACATTTGCTGATATGCCAGATCCAACAGAAGTGATCTCTCTTGCCTACTGTTACTTATACATTGTCCACCATCTGAGAAACTCCTAGGTCCATGAACACTTGAGCAGTTGTCGCTTGACTTCACTCTAAATACTTTGAGCAATAACTTGCATGTCTTTTTTGATAGAGGGATCAATGCTTCCGTATGAGAAAACAAGTTTTAAAATAAAATATTCTATGTAAATTATATGCAAAGGCTTCAAAGAGGCTTTGGCTTTGGCTAAAGGTACAAGTGGTATGAAAACTAAGTGGAATTTCTTGATTATTTTTTTTTAAAGTGTTTTTAATGACTTGAAATCTAACTTCAAATGAGATATATTTTGACCTATTAATATATTAGCTTCTGTTAAAACATGAAATATCTGTGTTGCAGTTATGCTTGTAGTTTTAGTAAATTGTGCCAACAATATTAGTAAATTGTGCCAACAATATTAGTAATATTTTGGTCTCCTTTATATTTGCTTTTTATCTATACTTACACAGAAACTTTATAATTGTATTAGTTTTCTTAAAAAAAAGATGGAAAAATGAAAGACCAGACCACTCAGTAGTGTAAGAGATTAGTAGTAGAGTCTGAATGGACTTCCATTCCAGTAACCTCATGTTGGAGTGCTGTGAACCTCTGTGGACTAAGGAGCACATTCAAAATACCCCACTGTGCCCACTGAGTAGAAATTGCTACACTGCTCTGTAGCAAAGAGTAGAAGGCTTGCAGGCCAGTATCCCTGCAAGTTTTCACAGTTTAAATGAGTGCAATGACGAAGAAATTGCATGGAGATACCAAAGAATGAGGTTACCCTTGTTAAAGTAAGGGACTGGAGTGTGGAAAAACTTGGGAGTATCAGAATAGGAGTCTGTCCTGTGTTACATATCTAGTGATTTTTGTGTAATATTAGGAGATGATTACTGGAGAAGTATTGAAGAGAGAACAAAGGAAGAAAATACCTTGGGAATAATCTTATAACTTTCTTTATATTGGGAATTAATAGCCACTGCAGAGACAGAAGTAGCTGTTAATGAGATACCGCCATTTGGTTTGTGTGTCAGTATAAACAAAAGACAGGTATCTTTTTTGTTCTGCTTTTATTCCATTTCATTTTTTTGAAGCTTCATCATATACCTGCACATACTGAAATATTCATGCGTAGATTTTCTGAGATTGGTGCCTCACACCTGTCTTTAAATCAGCATAGTTTTGTACTTTGTGTCATGACAATATGTTCCACATCATAGGAAGTATCTGAAGACCAATCTGATCAACCACTGTTGATATATATATCAAAACTGGAGACATACTTAGCTGGAATTATTAGCAGATGAAAGCTTTTCTATGAAAAAACACCGAAGAACAGACTAAGAGTTGTACAGACGTTGGCACCCTTGTACAGGTGTTTTGCCACAACATTTAAGGCTGTTTTGCATTTTGGAAATGACAGTCATTCTACCTTCATGTTAACTCACACTCTCTGAAGTTGTGGCAGACTCGAATGGTGTATGTGGGACTCCTTTCCTGATCTATTAGCAATTCAGCCATGCACGCTGGTAGATGGTAATTTCTGTTGAGCAACATGGCGTGTAACTGTAATCATAGACTCAAAGCAAACTCAGGAGTTTGCTTTGCTGTCTCTTGATTGAAAAATCTTTTCTGAAAATTGTTTTGAGTAAAATCAAGCTCTAGGAAGAGGATCCATTTGGATTATGTCCTATAGATAAATATCCTATTTAGAACAGGGTTGGGACATACCTCTCCACATCATCTCTCATACTACTCTTAAATGAGAAGAAAGCAAACTGAAAATTATTTTTTCTGAAGTGAAGATTCATTACTGGAAGATTCCAGTTTTGTTCAATGCTGTATAGACTCCCTGTAACTACTGTAAATTGGCAAACAAGTCTTAACATCTGATTACTTTCTGGCAAGTTCCTTTTCCTTTCTCATGCAAACATAACGCAAACTATACTAATTCCTAGTTATTGATAAACGTGTTAGCTTGCATACAGTTTACTAGTGGTGTTTTTCCACTTTTCAGATGGCATTTAACATCAAGCTTTTATCCTAATTTCTAGTGTTAAAACCTTTTTTTTCCCCTCCCCCAGAAAAGTTAGGGAGCTTGAGTTAATAATGCACTACACTAGATTATTATTAGTTTTATTTACTAAGATAGAAGGTAAATTTTATGAGGTGTTTAGACTACTTTAAACCTGAAAATTTGTGGATGTCCTCTCACTGGGAGTGTTCAAGGCCAGGTTGGTGGGTCTTTGAGGAACCTGGTTTAGTGGGAGGTGTCCCTGCCCGTGGCAGGAGTGGGTTGAACTAGGTGATCTTTAAGGCTTCAAACCCAAACCAATCTGTGATTCCAGGATTAACACAGTATAGTGTTTTGAGACTTTACATGATGTGTAAACTCATCTTTATATATATGAATTAGGCATTTTGGAAACTTAAATTACTATTTTAGAGTCTTTTTATGTCAAATCAACATTTTCCTTAAAAATTACACAACATGAGATATTGACAGAGTAGAAAGCTAGTATTAAGGATTACAAGCAAGACTCTATTTTGGTAATGACTGAGCATTAGAAAAAATTACTTTTCAGACATCTAGTAAAGTTGCCTGAAGATGCCTTTTTTTTTCAGTTTAGAAACACTAACCATAAATTAAAAAGTTACTTTAAAATACAGTTTGTATTGACATTATTTGTCAGGCATGTGAATTAGAAGAAAGAGAGCAGAGCCAGTGTATTTTTCTTCTCTGATAGCCTTTCTGCACACAGTTGATGTATTTAGTTGATGTATTGTTTAGTGTTTTTTATTAAAGCAGTTAATAAAAATAAATAAATCTGTGAAAACTGTACTGTCTTGGAGAAGACAATTTTTTGCAGCATAACAGCTTGTGCGGGCTTGATTGATAGTTGGCAAACTGGCAGGGTATAAAGGGTCACAGTAAATAGAAACAGACTCAAGAAAGGTTAGAAGGGAAATCCTTTCGGGATCACAAAGAGCATCAGGACCAGGGTGTGTTGAATCAAAACAGGTGATGGAAAACAGCTTGTTGAGGGCAAGTAATCAGCAAGGTTGTGGAGAAAGGCGAAAATGGGCATATGAAGATTTGATACTGTTAAGTTAGAAGTAGTGTTTTGAAGACTGGGAATGTATTTGTGGAGCTGAGTAGAGCATATATAACAACATGTGCTTGCTTTGAAGATAGAAACTCAGTGTGTGGCAGGAGCAAGAGCTAACAAGGTCCCATGATGTGTAAACAGAGGGATTAGGTATAAATCAAGAGAGATAATGTTACTCTGCTGTAAAGCTCCGGTAAGACTGCAAGTGGAATATTGTGTCCCATGCTGGACTTGGAGACTAAAAAAAAAAACCACCAAACAGGCTATTTTCATCCCTTGAAGGCAGGGAGAGGGTATAAAGCTTATTTAAGGATTAGAACATTTGTTTTACGAGAGAGGATTTGAACAGCTCTGCATGCTTAGCCTTATAAGACATCAAGTGTGAGAAGAGTTGATTATGGTGAGTAAGTGCTTATTGGGGCCCTGGTAAGACCTGGGAAGGAGGCACGTACAAAATGCAACAGCACCATGGATTGAGCAGCTCTGATGGCCTTGTTTCTGTCTTAAATTGATGATGTGCAGGAAAAAGGATTCTTTTTTCAATACAGCAAGGATGCACCTCATTAATACTAACTGAAGTGACTGCAGCAGGCAATACTGACATTTAAAGGCAAAAAACTCATATTGTTGTTGATTCCAGTAAGCTTTCAGTGGGGGCTCTAATTGAGAAACTTGGCTGAATAAAGACTAATAATGAATCTGTGATTGACTTCATTCTGAAGGGGTCATGTTTTGATCTGAAATGTATTACAGGATATGACCTTTACAAAGCACGTTTCTTTCTTAAAAATATGCTGGTAACATGTTGGGTTGACATCAGGATTGAAAGAGTGCTCCTTGACAGCTGTGATTCTAGATATTCTTTTTCTATGTGTCTGTCATCAGTGGATCTGCTTAATACCAGCAATCTGTAAGGACAAAATCTGACTAACAAAAAGATACTCTCGTAGAGCAGGTAAATTCCTGACATGCTGGAAGGAAAAGCTTACAGAGCAAAGAAATACTGCAAACCTGCCCAATAATGATAAAATGATTAAAAGATCAGACTGAGCATCTGTCTCATTGATTGTGTAGGAAGTGCATAGGTGCATATTTTTGCTAGTGCTCAGGCAATGTGTAACCACAGCTTTTGGCAGCTGCTGTTCTCCTAAATAGCCTAAAGTAGTTAGGTGAAGTGCATAGCTGCTGTCAGTGAGTATTTATTGGAAACTTGGTGTTTTGGCGGCAAAACTTTAGCTTTAATAGTACCTCTGATTTCACCTGTTAGTGTGATAGTTCACTATTGAATCTCTGCTACTTATTATTTGTTTAACCTACAGCACAAGAAAAGTAGAATTTAGCAGAGCTTCTTTTTTCTTTTCTGAAGCATGGACATGATTTTAGGAGCTGGCAACTCATTTTTTTGTTTTGAAAATCAGTGTTGGCTAATGTTCAGAAGCACAATTTTCCTGGGTTCTATCTTGTTTGGGGAAAAACACAAGGCTGTTAGCCAAATGTTATGTTGTGCTTATCACTAGAGAGCAATGACAGACTATAAAATGTGCATATAGAATTTTACTTTTTTTGTTTACATGTCAATTTGTAGAATAGGTGACATTGGTTCCAAGCTTACTTATAGGAGTATTTTACTTATTTTCTGTCTCTATAAGATGATCAATATGGCCTATGTCCTTTGGCTGTCAGGAAATTTTTGTATTGGTTTGTAGTCAGACTTATGATGTAGGGCTGTGAGAAGAAGGAGCTTTGCAACTACTGTCCCAGTACAATAAATAGCCAAATACTACATCCGTCAGTTGTCCTGCCCGTAATGTACCAATCTGAAGTAAAATTAAATGTTTTCTTGTAGTGAAAAAATGTAAGAGCAAAGTATTGTTATTGATTTCAACAGGACCTTTGTACTCTGTATTCTGGTTCTGTAATTTCAATGTTTTACAAATGGCACTGAATGTATTGGTTTTAATAACTATCAAAAATAATCTCTGTATGTTTATTTTAGATGAACTCGCGAATTCGTCAGAAACCAGATTGTCCTTGGAAGACCTCTTCAGAAAAGAGTTCATCGTTCATAATCCAGAAGCCAAATGGATTAATGGTAAGTGTATAATCTCTCACGTAATTTGAAACTAGGTAATAATTTTGAGTATTGAATGATATCACTATCCAGACACTGAGAAAGAGTCAGTTAAAATTTCGAACTCCCTTGAAATTGGCCAGTGTCCCAGTTTTACTTGTAGTTCTGAATTATGTCTGTTTCATTAATTTTTAAAGTGCCTTTCTAATTTTAAAGCTTCATCTAATAGAAACTCACTAAAATTTTTGGTTTGTGCTACTGAGTCAGTTGGAGGCAATGTCAAATAATTGTTTTTAAGAACTGGATCTTGTTTATGGATTCACAAAAAGATCATTTCAGAAAATTTAATTTTTCTATTAATATCTGAAGTTTGGGATTTGAGAACTGGTTTTAACTCTGGACATCTGAAATAGATTCCTAAATATTTTGGTAAACTTGTACAGCTCTTAGTAATTTTCTGATGTCTACAAATTGTACTTAATATTCTACTTTATTAAATGATTTATAAATAGTATGCAGATTCCCGAAGAACTATGCAGTTTTAATGTGAAAAAGAAAACGAACTCAAACTGTTTTTATCAACTCATTGAAATACTTTTCTCCTGATTACATGGGTTGTTCAAATTCTTTCTGTTTGCAAGAAATGTACAATTAACACAATAGCGACCATCTGTTTTGTGTCATTATAGTTGGATCTTTGTATTACTCCAAGTATTATAACCAAAGGGATAATGATAGGCTTTGTGCAAAATAAAGTATTGTTAAGGAGTGCTCCATGGAAGGTGGGAGTCTGGAAGTCTGGTGACTGTAAATTCAGAATAACTTTGCATGGGAAATAATGATTCAATTACATTAATGAACTTTGACGATCAGTAATAACTAGAACTGGTTTTCATTTGTAGGAAGCTATATGATTGAACTGAGTTGTTGCTTTATGGTATAGTCTAAAGAATGACACGAGCATAACAAGGATAAGTGCATTTCCAAAAAAAAAAAAAAAGTGAGAAAAGTATGGTCAGTCTTTTTTTTCTAGGACCACCTCTGGTGTTATTTGTTATCCAGAAGTTTAGGGGTAATAGAAGTTTCCTTCCATTTCCTTTCTCTCAATCTGCTGCAATGACCCTACAATTGCTGAGATAATGTCGTCTTTGGACTGGTTTCTGTCTGCAGTCAGTGCCAAAAGCTTTGGTACTGGGTAAGGCCAGACAGTGCTATTGCCAATAAGAAAAATTGCTTGTGTTTGGCAGAAAACTTTTTTCAAGTTAAGACTGTTTGGCTAATGAAAACTTATGACAGTTTTTGATTACTTTGTTGTTATCTGTTAAATTCACAAAGTGCCTTTGATCCCCCCTTACTTGAAAAATACTGCTCCTGATTTTCAGATAACATTATTACAGACCCAGTATTGTCAACTAAAGTGGTCACTACAAGCAGGTAAGTACATAATGGAAGAAGATCCTTATGCTTCTTCTATACATTACTGTTGCTACTCAAAATCTTTAGTGGAAAATAAATAGCTACTTACTACTAGTTTTTGCTCCTCTTGGGACAGACTGATTTGTATCCATCTGAAAGTTTTATCATCTTGACCTCCAGAGATGGGATGAGGACAGAGATTGAAAAAGTGATTCCTGCCGTAAGCAGCTCCTGCAGGGTCTGGAGCATGTTTTGTACAAAAAAAAAATAAGTAAGGATTTTACATGCTAGATGAAGCACTGTGTTCCTAGCTAAGGTCTAGTATTTACCTGCTGCTGTTTAATGAAACTTTCCATACAGATGTTTGAATTTCTCTAGTGTTGTCTTCCAAACACAAAGTTATTTCTTCCTTGTTTGCAAGTTCCTCCATACAAAAATCATCCCCACGTAGTTATTTCTATTCTACACTTTAGTAAGAAAAGCTCTTAGATACAGAAGTTTTTACAGTCCATTTCCTTTTCTGCTTGAAACCGAGTCCACGATTTTATGTGCTTGCTAGCAATGTTAGTAATTATGCAGATGTTTAAAGCTTCCAAAGAAATTTTATCTTTGGTGTTGCTAAAGAAAATAAAAGAAAAATTCTGAGGTAGGTTTTTTTTTCCTTTCTTTTCTTTCTTCTTTGCTTTACTTCAAAGGCAATTTTTTTTAAAACTCGACTTGGATTTTCCTCAGTTTTTGTAAGAGTTAACAAAGGAAAGAGAGAGAAAATGTGGAAAGTGGCTAGTATTTCTCTTGAAAATAATAACTTAGTAGTTTACTAAGCTTTATCACTTTGTATTTAAAAGGGCGTGATGGAGAGTATACACAAGCATGTATCAGATCAATCTGTTTTATCTGAAAGAGTGTTTGATTTCAGAAAGCCTTCCAGTTGCTTGGCATGCTTTTGAAGATGTTAAGTGAGAGTACATCTTCCCTTACCATTACTAATCATCAGGTTTTCTAATAGCAAGTGGGAATTTAAAATGGTACCAGTGAATAATAAAAGTACCAAAATCTGACAGTACGTTGCTACTGATAAGGGCTTTGCATTAGAAGGCAAATTGGCTTGGTTTACTTAAGTCCAAGCACAAAACTGCAATGTAGTTTAAAATACCCAGACTAAATGAATTTTAGAAAGCAGTTAAACTTCCCCTATGCTTTCCCTTGCCAATAAACTTGTTAAGAGACTTAATGTATTTCACATTGCTTCTATCTTGGATTCTAAGTGTTTTGCAACAGGGACCAGTCTCTCCTTCAGGTCAGGCATAGCATCTCATTTCAAGATCACAGTTACCTTTAGGAGCATGTCTCCATTTAATGCAAGTTCATGATCTGTGATGTGTTAGGGCATAGTTCTAAACTGTCTGTTGTCAGTGACAACATCTGTATCGTTACTCCATTAGTTGTTCATAAACCAATATATGAATCAATTTTTTTTGTCTGCTAATATCAGCAGTCTGCAGCTGGATCTTTGAACTGTACTGAATAGTCTTTTCAGGATATTTTCTTCATTTTTGTTAAGTTACTTAGAAATGTAAGCTGGCCTGTGAAAAATACTGAGGGCTCAAAAGCTTTGCTATCTAATCCCTAGATCTTTGGTGGTATACTTGCATGTTATTATCAGGGACTCTGGCTGTTAATGACATTCAGAATTTTTGCCTATATTTCTTCTGTGAATATGGGGTTGCTTGCTTGTGATAGAGTGTATTGACTCCTTCCTTGTGTTCTGTCAGAGAGGTATATCTGACAGAATACCTTGCCGTGATGGGCTGCACCGCTGAGCGCTAAGGGAGCTATCTGATGTTGTTCTACCACTCTCCATCATTTTTGAAAGATCCTGGAGGTGAGGTGTCTGAGGACTGGAGGAAAGCCAGTGTCACTCCAGTCTTCAAAAAGGGCAAGAATCATAGAATCATAGAATTGTCAGGGTTCGAAGGATTTCTTCTAATTCTAATAAATTAAAGCACTTTTTCTTTACAAGTGAAGTCACTTCACTGCAGTATTTTGCAGACTGTGTATTAAAGTTAGTATAGAAAGAAATTATCTGGCTGTAGAAGTATTACTGCTTCTCATAACATGTTTGAGTTCTTTAAAGAACAAATGAGACAGTGGCTTCCCGTAAATTTATTTGTGGTTGTCCTAAGCACCTCTCTCATGCCTTTATCACCTGGGGAGTGAAGTGTGTAGACTGTGGCCCTTGCTTGAGCTGGTGCTTTCTTTGAGTCTCTGTTGGCTCTTGTCTATCTCAAAAAAACTAAATAAAAAGTGAGTCTGGGAAACCTGGCATGAAGATGATTGAAATTGCTTTAAAAAATTGTGGGTAATAAAAATGGAAATGGTTTGGGAAGCACGGCACACAGATTCCACCATACCACCTGTGCCAGCTTTGTGCAGGAGGCTATGGTTTTGAAACATTTGGTACTTTTTAAAGGATGCTCTTCCTGCAGAGAAGAGGTGAATATGAACTTTATTTATCACAGCTGAGCATGTTGTGATGTTTTCCAGTAGATGTGGGTCAAGTGCAAGAAATCAGTCCATCACGGAGCAAGGAAACAGATTCTACTCCAACAAGTTGTTGCTGAATTGGAATCAATAAACAGACAAATACCTCTATTAGAATTTCATATCTATATATGTTGGTATTACTCTTGTAATTTTTGATGGATTTTAAGAGTGAAGTCCTACATTATTATTTTCCTCTCCCTTAAGTGAGGTTAGAGTCTGATGTGGCCAGGCTGGAATGCAGCCACTCTGCACAAGTGGATTTTTGGTGCAGCAGGAGCTGTGTTTGGCATTCAGATATTTAGGCTATGATATGATGCATTAATGTTCTGTCAGGGACTTGGACAGACGTGGAGAGAGGTATGTACAGTGGTGCTCTTGTCAGCTCTGCATATAGCTTTCATTATTTATCTGAATGTGACTGTGCAGAGCCTGAAGCTGGAAGCCAGGCCAGGTAGTTGGTTTTGTTGCCCGTGGTTCAGTGCTAAAGGTTTATTTCTGAAAGGTGGCAGAGGGTGATTGGGCTTTGGTTCCCCACACAGGGAAAAGCAGTACATAGAAGAGCAAGTAAAAAAATCTTTCATAGTGCCCCAACTTTTGGAGATTTGCAGCTAAAACTCTTCTTTCATAAAACTCTAGCAGTGGTGTGAACTGCAAACCCAGTTTTTGCCAAGTCTGAAGACAAAGTTTTGAAAAATCCACAAAACATTTGTGAAGACACATAGAGTGTCTCCAGGATGACTGAAGTTCTCTCAGAAACTGCTAAAGAGGGTAATAAATTCTGGATTTATATCATTCCAGTGATTTATTGAATTAGCTTGTTAAACAAAAGAATTTAAACAATGTTGTTGTGAAGTGGATTGATTGAATCAATTCTCTCATTAGGAATATGAATGGAGTAGTTTGAGGCTGTATTTGTGCTGATGCTGAAGACTTCCCTACAAGTCAGCTGTGGGTGGGGAGTGGAGGTTTTGTTGTTGTGTCCCTTGTGATGCAGCAATTGTGGGTTCTCAAACAATGACCAATCTTGGGTTAGGAAGAATTTGGATTTTCTTGTTTGTTTGAGGGTTTTTGGGGGTGGGTTTTTGTTTGTTTGTTTCTTTAGGTTGGTTGGGGTTTTTTTTGTTTTTATTTTGGGGGGTTTTTTGGTTTATTTGTTTGATTTTTGTTTATTTTTTTTTAAAGTTTGGTGCAGTAGTTCTTTGACTTGGTTTTCTCTGTGTTTCTATTTAAAAATAATTTATTCTTAAATATTGCACATGAAGGATGCATGTAAAGCAGGAGATAAATAATGTGAGGTGTATAAAGCTACAAAAGTGTTAATGCGAATTGGAAATAGAAACTGAAACAAATGATTTTATGCAGTATTGCAAGTAGGATTGCAAATAAAAAAGCATGAAATTATTGGGGTTGCTGCTGTGCTTGAATGCAACATGCACCTTTAAAAACTAGAATGGGGAAGATTCTATACTTTGAATGGAAGTGGAGTTTACACTTCTGGAGGCATTTATCAGGAAAAAAAAATTAAAAAATGATGTTTTCATCAATAATCATTATCACAAAATTTTATTCCATGAAGCAGAGATGCTTTTGTGCTTTAGATTCTGAGACTTGTCCTTGGGAGTGGATCTCAGCTGTTTAGCTTTGGCTCTGCAGCTGTGGGACACTTATGAGGGTGGCAGCAGAGCTCTCCTGGGTGGACAGAAGGCCAGAGGGTTACTTTCAGCCTTTGATTTACCACCCTGAGGATGAGCAGTTGTATAGCCTATTGCTCAGGAAGGTGCTTTGTCCTCCTCTTGAAAATTTGTTTCCCTGGTTGTAACAACAATGGAGTTTTTCCCTCCATTATTTTTTCCTCTGGACTGTATGCAGACTAGTCTTTAAATAATGTTACTTAGTGGCTATTTTAACTCATCCTCCCTGCCCGGCCACACTATCAGGATCTGCTGCGTGCACTGTACTTCTTTCTGCTCTCTTATTATTGATGTCTCTAATGTGCCTCATGACTTGCTTACTTAGAAGTAGATCTTGGGTAATTTCTTCTTAGATCTACTACGTTAAGCACCATTGCTACATCGATACTGGTGCCAGTGTTAATGCCTGTTAACAAGCATTAAATAGTGCTATGTATTCAAGGCCATTAACTTGTCACCATTGTATTTTGTAAATGACTTCTTAGCACACCTCTTTAGAAATCTCCCTTCCTTCACCAATATTCTTTGTACACTAATACAGCATTGCATTAGGCGTGACCTCTGCACTTTCTTGTTGCTCTCTTCTTCACTTGACCATTATCATTATTGATTGTAAAAGGTTTTTTCCTTGGCATTTGTTTTCTGACCCTTTGTTTTTATTTTGGGTTTGTTGGTGTTGGTTGGTTTTTCTTCACTAGACATCTTATACTTCCCCCACAGAGTACCTGAAATTTATTTTCCCAAAGAGTCTTTATTTCTTGTAATAACTTATTTCCAGTTGTGCTCCTTAAGATGCAGACTGGTTCCATGCTCGTTGGCATCTATGAATATGGGACAGAATCCACAGATTGGGATATAAGTTAGGAAAAATGAAATCAAGTATTCTGACTAGTGGAAGATCAAGCTGCCTTTTTACACCTTTAGCCAAAAATATATATAATCATTGCAGTCCTTCTTAAAATTTATATCTGTATTGATTTTTGACTTATTCCACAACCCAAAGCATTAAGAATTTAACAAAGATCAATATACTTACTTAGAAAATATTTGCACAGGCAAAGTGTATCTGTTGTACAAGGTATTGTATTTTGAAAGAGATTAACAGAATGGTTTACATTTTCCAAGCAATATTTATAGATAGTAACCTAATGTTGAAGGGTTAAGTACAGTAATTCTGTATGTGAACCTCTAGGAAAGTGGTCCAGACACTTAATAAATCTTAGTTCTCCCTGTTTGTTGAAGCAATAGTCTCCTGAGTGTAGTGCACATATTAAGGTTACGATTCCAGTTACCATAGCAATGTCCATGAAAGAGAGAGACCTTTTCCTAGGAATATATTTTTGACTAAGAGAGCAATCCTTAATATGATGAACAAGTATAAACTGCATATGCTACAACATTACTCTTAGGATGCTACCCTCTAGGACAAGTATTTTTACTACGTGAGGAGACCTTTACAGTGGATTGAGCATTTTGGAATGGTAACAGACTGTGAGTGCTATACAACAAATTTGAGTGTCCCATCCAGAACGCCACGTTTTTTCTGTTATACAGAAAGGCTTCAGAGATGTGTGTGTCCATGCATCAGCAGGTTTATATACGTGTGAAGTGTATTTTTTTCATCCAGTGCCATCTTGTTCTGTTTTCCCCACTTATCATCACTTCTCCTGAGCAGGAGGGTACCTGTTTCCCAGCTGGAGCTGTAGTCCTTTCCTCATAGGTTGGATTTGTAGTGACCTGTTAACTTGGCCTTTGGAAGCTGCTGTTTATACATGCACCTATTTTTTATGGTCCTTCTTACAGGCTCATTTAAGACAGCTATAATTTGCTCATCAGCAATTCTGTTCTCTTCAAAGACGTGCTGTGCAGGAGAGGGGATATACCTTCAGTTATGGCTGTGTGCAGCAGCACTCTTGGCTATTTCTGCCTTGTTTCCATTTGCCTGAAACAAATCTTTTTAATTTTCTTCAGTTTTATTACATATTTGTCTAAATAGGCAGTCCTTTAACAAACACTCAGTCGTGGTTTATGACAGATTAGTAACCTGTAGTGTCTAAAGTAGTTACCTTTAAAACCCAGAGTTTTAAATTTCTAATCCTTAGGTTTTCTTCTCTGTTTATTGTCTGGGTTTTGTTTTCGTTGTTGGTTTTTTTACTCAAATTAAGAGGCATAAAACCAGTGCTTTGTATATCATTCTGTATTGCTGAAATCCTTACATAATAGATCCATAAAAATTACATTTTTAAAACATATATGTATCTATGGACATATATGCAAGGGTTTTTCTCCTTTAGCCTTTGTTTGTTTGCTCTCTTCAGTTGATTCCACTGTGTATTCACTGCTTTTTCTTTTCCTATTCACATGGCAGATTTCAGAGACACTGACTCATATTTGCCATTCAGTCATCCATCCGTTTCCCTGGTCTATTTTGCTTTCTGTGCCCTACATTCTTTTTCTTAATGAACTGATCCTCTACCTCCAGCATGGCAAGGCAGTTCAGACACAAAGAAACAGGTAACAGGCCAAGATTATTCTTCATATGAAAATGTGGTTGGTACTTGAATAATTTTGCTTGTTATCTCTTTCAGTGTGATGGAAAAGGACTTTTAGTTTTAGTACACTTGGGAAAGTGGACATATCTTTCTATATATACTTAGGTCATATATTTAGCATTCTTTCAAGGGTCTATTCAGTGCATCAGTTCTGTTAAATAATGCCAGGAAGTGTTTGTGTTGAGCAGGAGGAGATGGCGCAAGTGTTACACAGTTTTGATCTAATCTTCATCCTGTTGCAGTTCGGACCTATTGCTTTTATGTACATCAGGAATAAAGGGGAAAGGCACTGGATGGAGAAGTCTACAGTGTAAAAGCATAAACCAAGTAACAACAAGAATGTAATGAGAAAAAAGGAAAAGAACTGTGTACCGAGAAAGCAGAGGTAGGAGGGAGAAATGAAGGGACAGTCCAATTGAGAGCACAAAAGTCTGTGTTAGCATTTCATCAGTGCCACAGGACATCTGTATTTCCCATTAAGGACATCTTCTTATTCTGTAACTTCAGACAGCTTTTAGGAGGATACACAGAGGTGGTGAGAATTTCCACTTAATTATGGTATTTCTGATCTTTGAGAGACAAGAGCTGGCCCTAGTGATGAGCAGGAGACATGAGGCTGGTGCTAAAGGCACTCATATGATGTGTCACTCGTGCAGCCAGCTCCAAAACTAGACCAGAGCCATACTGTTGCCCTAACCTTGGTGACACAGTACCCAAGGAGTATCTGGTTGCATGACCTGCCTGCCTTTTTGTCTGGGCAAAAGTTGTGCTTTACAATTGTAGCTATATCTGTACTTGGGGATATGTGAAGTGCAGTGAGAACAAAAGTGATATAAATTTTAAATTATTACATTTTTGATGACCTGATTTAATTACATTTTTAATTTACTGGTGCAGAAATCAAATGTGCCCCCCATATTGTCTGTGCAAAACTAAAGAGTTGAGATGAACCAGAGGCAACTTAATATTTGCCAAATAGTAATCATCTCAGCATAGCAACCATGTATCATTTTGATAAATCCATTAAAAGAGATCTTTAACCATTAATAGGGCTATACAAACCCATAGACTCTTTAGTGACGTAATTAAATTCTGAGCACTTTGTGAAAATAAAATTGCTAAACCATGTGTCTGGAAGAGACAATCATTTTTTGGACAGAATTTAGATATTGCCTCCAATGCTGACAGCAATTCAACTTCAACCTAGTTTTTGCTGCGATTTTCCATGATTTTTATCTGGTATTTGAGAACTTAGTAGTTGAGACTTAACTTGATAAGTGCTTCAATGGGAAATGCAGAGCATGCTTTTGTATTTGCAGTGTACTTTAGGCATATGGATGACAAAATTTCTTGTGCCAAAGCTACTTTTAAGCTTAAAGTTCGCTGCAGATCCATGAATTGCAATTTCAAAGTAAAAAATGGAAGTACTTGAAACTTTAAAAATGCAGCCATGAAAACCCAGGAGTTTAGAACAAAATGAACATCAAGAAGGTAAGTTAATCTATTTTATTGCAGGACAGGCACTACATGAGAATTAGCTATAGTAGATTCAAAAATAATAGTTATTGATGCCATCCTAGTGCAGCCATCTCTAGGATGCAAAGGTAGTTAGCTTCTTTTCTGTTTTCCTTAGGCCTGGAGATACGTGCTGAGTTTTGTCTGCCAAAAGGGATCTGTTAATTCGGTAACAATGATTCAGATAGTTATATATTTGTTATCAGGATCTCGACTGAGACAGCTCATCTGTAAAGGTCACTAAGCACTTGTCAGGTGATGGTAACTTTTCACGTACTACTGGCATGAGTTAGATTCAGAGTGACAGTTACAGTTGGCTGAAGATATTTTTGGCAGAAAAGTTTTCTGGCAATTTCTTTTCTGTTTTTAATCTTCACTTGACAGTTTTGTATGAAGGAGTGTTTCTGTAGAAGCTTTGTGAGAAAGGTTTAAATAGTTCACTTTAGCTTTCTCACATTTCGGATAATGTGATTTTGTTGTTGTTGAAGTCTTCAGTATAATGTTGGTTTTAGATTTCTCTGTTATTTTAGTGTATTTTCTATTACATGTGCACATTGTTTCATTCATGCAAAAATACTGTATTGGTTCAACATTGTAAAACAAGCATTTCAATAGATTCTGTTTGAAATTCTGAGAAATCTTTTCTTAAAAAAAAATAAAGTGTAAGATTTTCAATTAATTCTAATTTGAAATAAAAATGCTTGTGCTCTCCAGTGTTTTGTTTTCTAGTTATCTCTATGGGCAATTTAGAGAAGGATGTTCTAAGCCATATGTTCAATTACAGCTCCGAACCACATTATAAATTACCCAAACTATGATGTCATGTTCCATTCATGGAAATCAATTGCAGAGCCGATATTATAACCTGCAGCATTTCCATTAATTTCTAATGGATTCCAGATGTATAGAGACATGTAAATGTATTCCTGTTATGAGATGTTTCAAAGGTAGATGCTAGTTCATCGCTTTCTGGGTAACTGCACATGTAATGAAATCTATGTAAGTTATGAATTCTTATATTTTTTTTTCCATTTTCATAGCCAGTGTTGTACCTTGTCCTCCTAGAGGCAAGGACTTGCTGTTCTAGCAAGTTAGTCGTATCTTCTTTTAGCAATTTAAATGATCGTATAAAGTGTTACATAAATGTTCCTTTCTGGTTTATTATTCTGCTCTCTTTTTTGAGCTATTTCTTGAGCTCCTATTGTGGTAAATTGTTAGCCGAAAACAATTTGGCCTCAAAACTGGTTTTGGAGACCTTGTTTAGCCCATGCATGTTAATATAATGGAAATAATAACAGTAGTTCTACTGTGTTATTCCAGTAGAAGTTATAAAGTTAACTTATATTTTTAACTACTGAACTAATGTCAGAGGGCAGAATTTTGAAAAAGAGCTCAAAGTGAAGATGCTCAAATGTAGTCCTGAGTACTACAACACAGAGCCATTGATTGCCTTACCAATAAATGAAACTATACTCTGAATTAACAGTATCTTTTATTCTGTTCCTTGTTACAAAAACTGAGAAGTCTGAGTGTTCAAAAAATGGCACTTGTTCGTGTGACTGCCTGGTGGGATTTTGGATTAGGTAAGGCTGAACTCTGAGGAAATAAAACTATATTTGAAATTTATCTTCTTTTTTATCTGAGAGTAAGACTTCCTAAAAATGAGAGCAAGAAAACAGTGTAATGAATGGCCTGTTTCCTGGGTGGTTTGTGGGAATTCCTGAACACCATGTTAAAGACAGTCCCTTTGTTGAAAACCATGAAATTTCCAAATTTCCAGCAGAGGTAATGTTGTTGGATGAAAGTTTTTTTAATACTTATTAAGGGTATTTATGGAGATTGATTTAGTAAGCATCTTATTCCTGATTCATTTTTTTGTTTAATAAATGTAAAAAGCTTTAGAACAAAACTTCTCAAACAATTTTATTCAGTAACTTCAACTGGATACATTGATATATCTATAGCTACTCAATTAATACCTGTTCTTTTAGTACCCAGTACTGAAGTTCAGTACATTATCATAATGAAATAGGTTTTTAAGTTATTGTTGAGATTCAAAAAAGGATATTTCAGTTTTAAATGAAATCAGAATATATGGATATTAATGTTTAACTTCAGTTTCAAAAAGGTTTGAGAATTTTTGGTAGTTTTAGTAAAGGTGATGCCTCTGCTGAGTAATAGTTCATAATGTTTTATTTGTGGAATAGAAAAAAAGGAATACTTGCATAATAACCTATAACTTGATTTTTGATGAATGCTGAGCACTCACAACTCACTATGGTGCTCTTATATATAGTAATTTAAACATGAGACTTAGAAAAAAAGCATTTGATCTTTCTTAGGTGTAAAAGAATTTAGGGAGTTCCTTGTTTGGGAGTTTCCTAACTATATTTTAGTTGGTGTTTAGAGAAGTGTGAAGAGCTCAGGGCTCAGGAAAAGCATTTGGTCTTCTAGCAAGTAAGGAACCTGATACTGAGAAGCTATTAACAGCCTTTGACAGTGGTCCCAAGTCCACAGTGAAACTCTGCACACTTGAAACACAAGTGCATAGGGAAACTCCGGTTTAGTAAGGCAGGCAGAGGTGGTTTCTTGTATGACTTTTCAGAAAGGTTTTTTGTTAGGTTTTGTTGTGCTCTGTTTTTAAACAGTGTTGACATTTGTGCCAGAATAAGAACTGAGATCTAGTCTTTTGGGGGGTGATTAGTCAGTGTCAGGAAAGAGAGAGAGGCATCAGCAAGACTTCTCGTGTTTTCCTTGATAGTTGATCATGGCTTCTTTATTCCCCACACCTCAAGAATGGATAAAGCTTACTGCATTGTCAGAGTGTTTACCAATTAAATGAAAAAAAAAGTAAATGTGAACTTGTTTTTTATTTTAGAAAGTTCATCATCTTTATTGAGACATGAGTAACTACATCTTCATAGAATCATAGAATGGTTTGGGTTGGAAGAGACCTTTACAGGTTATCTATTCCAACCCCCACTGCAGTAAGCAGGGTCATATTCCACTAGATCAGGTTGCTCAGAGCCCCATCCAGCCTGACTTGGAATGTTTCGAGGGATGGGGCATCTAACACCTCTCTGGGCAACATGTTCCAGTGTTTCACCACCCTCATTGTAAAATATTTCTTCCTTGTATCTTGTCTGAATCTTCCCTTTTTTAGTAAAAAGACATCACCCCTTGTCCTGTCTCAACAGGACTTGTTAAAAAGTCTGTCTCCAAACAGATGATCTAGATATACCAAACCAACAGTTCGCTGGTGGACAAAATCATAATGATTCTTGGGAGAGTATTAAATAAAAGACCACAGACAGGAATCACCTGACTGCATCTACCAGAATAGCAGTGAAAAGTTCTTTCAATAATGGGATTTTTAAAAGCATTTTGCAATGACAACCTTTAATTATCAGAGTAATTATTTTTATTGCATTTTGCGATGTATTTTTTTAACATAATAGCAAACTGATTTCCTGCATTCAGTCCTTCCTATGAAGGAAAAATCTTTTCTAAGTGCGTAATTTAAATTTAAATGAATGCAAACCTTTGTACTCAGCTTGCCTAGCATGCGAGTGATAACTTGAGAAAAATACAGCTTTGTGACACACTGATTACTTTTGTAAAGATAGGAGTATATTCTCCCTTTGATGAGTGTGTCTAACTTCCATTAGTGCTAATGGGAGTTATGCATTTACGCTTTGAAGAGTCTGCACTCCAATTAATTATAACACTTTAAAGAAAATGTGAGATGTTATTGAAAGCAGAGATTCTTTGGTGTTGAAATGTTTTTTTCTGAATTTCTATCTTGTTCCTTCTCCTTCTGTGAATGCTTTGACGTTGACTGACATATTTTCATGAAATCTTGTAAATACTAGTATCGTGTTTAGTTGAAATTACATTTTGACATATCGATAGTTAAAGTCATCTCACATCTAGTTCTTAGATACTTAGCCTACCTTCTGTCAGTCTCTTTTTTTTTTTTCCCCTGTTTACTTTTAGCTGACAGCTGAATAACTGTTCCATTAAGTTATCAATTCCAAGGTTAACCTCAGATCAAGTTTTATCTGACTGAAGTTGAGACAGATGAGTGAGCTGTGTTCCTTGTGCCTTTCTTTAATTTTCCTGTTGTGAGCAGAGACCAATGCACATCAGAAAACAGGTAAATTGTCCCTGGATCCTGTGCTTCAAATCTGAGTGCAAATATGAAACAGCACTTGAGAAAAGGCTGAATGGCTTTGTATAAAGCAAGGATGAGTTGTTGCTAGTAGTCACTCATCTTGAAGGTGATGCAGATGCAATAGGTTCATCTGGAAAGTAAAAGCAGTTAAGGAATTTGCTTTTTAAACAGGTAGATGTAGGAGATCAGCACAAAGTGAAAAAAGACAAATCCGCTGTAGGAATGAAAAGTTCCTGTGAACCACAGAGATTTTTTGTAAGTAGAGGAATAAAAATTGCATTCAACCTTTGAGTCACGGATCTCAGAACTGAGCAAGACCGATAAGGATGTAACAATACTTTTCATGTTTATTCTTGTTCACCCACAATGTAAAATTTGCAGCTCACCTTTGCCACAAGCTGGAGCCGAGTGCTCAGAAGTCTTTCTTGCTCCTGGCCTGCGGGACTGTGTTGGTGGCAAATGCACCACCTAGAGTATCTCCCAGAAAGAGGGAGCAGGTTTATAGTATCTGCAAAGCGGGAGACTGTCGAGTCCAGAATATAGAAATAGACAAGATGCTGTACAGAGATGCAGACAAGAAAGTAGACTCTCTGCTAGGGTGAAAGAGAGAAAAGGCTTTGCTGGATAAGCCATAGCAACTTCAAATCAAACCACACCAAACTCACAAGTCTAAAATATGCAAGAGAATGGAAGGACAAAAAGAAAAAACCCTTAATGTTTCTCCTCAGACTTCTATATGGTGGAGAATACACATTAACATTTACCTTCTAGTTGTTATAGTTGAGTGCAGATTCTATTCAGCAGAAGAACAGAATTTATGAATCCAGACTACCCAGAGGTTGCCAGAATTCAACTTGACAGTTAGAAGAGAAGCCTATGCCTATGCTGATGTGAAAGGAGCAGATGGAAAGGCTGTTACTCCAGAAGTTGCTAGTAGCAGCCTCAGTGAAACAGTGCACCAGTTAAGGTTCCATGGGACAGATACTTCATGTTTTCCTGAAGTGAAGTACATGGAGCAAGAAAGTTGCCAGTCACACAGGAAAGAGTAACCTGGTGCATAGTTTCCTACCTGCTCTTCATGATCTTTTTTGAATACAACAGCTACAGGCAGGTGAATGAGAAGTCACCAACAACAGATGTAGCCATAAGGATTATGAAACTTCCAGGCTGCAAAGTCCATTTTTGCTGCAAGGACAAAATCCTCAGTCTGTTGAAATGCAGTTGCAAGAAGCCACTGGAGTAATCTCCATGAGTAACCAACCTCTGGCCAAAACAATGAGCCGGACTGAGAATTTTCTTCTTTACATTATATATCTATAACCACAGTATTTTGTGTGTCAGCTGTTACTTATGCTTACTTTATATTTAGTGCTGAATTCCTCTACAATACTAGAGTTTTCTAAAGAGTTTGGGCTGTAATTATGATGCTTCATTATTAAATGAATTCCACTTGTTTATTCTAATATTGAGGACTACATTTTTGAATTAGATGGTTTGTCTTTTTCTGACATGTTGAACTCCATTTATGGATATTGTTTCTTTTTGTCTCCTGTTTATCATTATCCAGTACACATATTTTCTACTTTTAGAGAGATGACTTGTATTTTTTTATTTGTATATTGAGTTTCATGAGAGACGTCTTACTGGCTCAAGCCAGGCTATTACTTGACTACAGTGTTGATGATGAAAATCCTGACATCCTTCACCACAGCAGCATGAATGTGCTGATATGATAATTTTGTTTGAAAACATGTAATTATGATAATGGCAAAAGAGCAAGTCTCTATGGGGTCTTAGATTTTTTCCATAATGCAAACAAAAGATGCTCTCAAAATGTAAGTTCTGTTGTTTCATCTGTTATAATGAGCAATTAATCAAAACGTAATGAGAAAACTATGCTGATAATGGTAAAAGCTGGGAAGTATCTTTGTAATTCATATTGCAACAAATTGAGAGATATAATCGCAGTAGAGGAGAATGTTAAATAAAATTAGAGCTGTGATATGAAATGACAAAGGAAAGAAACTGAAAGTTTAGTATGACATTTTGTCTTATTTTAAAGCAGCTGTGAAATGGAAAAAGACCATCTCAGTGGCATAAGTTTTGCTGAAACAGATGAGCTGTCAGCCCTAACTACAAATTTCTGGCTTGTTATTTGGTTATGATGTATCAATTGCACTAACGGGATATAGTTTGGTCTGCAAGTTTCTTGCTTTTTATTGTGCTTCAGCACAACTGGAGAATGGATCAAAATGCTTTTATTTCAAATGGGAGCAATCTGGCAAAGCTTGTTTTCTAACCTGCATTGAGACAAATTTATTAATATACATATAATATATGAATTATATTCTTATATACCTGTCTCCCCACAGATACTATGCTTGATTAACCTTAAATGATTTTTTATTTCTTTGTATCAGAAACCAAGATTGCAACCTATGTTTATGAGTATATTAGAACTGTAACATAAACAGAAATAACTTACTTGTCTTATAAAAAAATTGACTGTCCTACCTGAATTTGGAGATAGGCCAGCCTTTTTTTCCTGTGCATGTAAATTAAGACTTTCTTTTAAATGAAGAATGGAGCGTGATGTAAATCTCTGTTTCGTTCTTCATTGAGTGCCATATCCTACTATAATCCTTAGTCTTTGAAGAGTACTTGGGTGTTACAATGCGTATGTTCACACAAAAAAGGATTCTGCTCTGAAATTAAGTTTATGTGAACTAGTAAGTCATTACCTGTTAGTAGGCTGAAGTTCCTCCCTTTGAATCAGTGCAAAAAGAGCTGCTTCCTTTGACCAGAAGTCTCTTATTTCTTGAACCATGGAAATGATTACCTAAATGATATGAATCATCTCTATAGCACATTTTCCTCCATTGATACTCAGGTGCTTTATCGATGAGAAGCACAAGCACTATCCCAGGTCTGTTGTGAGGAAATTAAGGCGAAGCACTGAAGAAATGAAAATGGTAGTTTATAAACTCTCTTTTTCTAGGATTGGGATGGCAAGAAATTATTGTTTTAGGCTCTCCTTCTTAGTGAGTAGTTTGAGCCTGTAGGAGAAAATCTTCAAAGTGAATCAGCTGGTGCTGAGACCAGCTTCCACCGTGTATGCTCACAGGGACATTTTATTTAGCCCAGCTGCAGTCTGGACCCATAGATGGGACGAAAACTGCTGCTGAAATGCATCAGCTGCTCTCCTGGAGAAGTTTAGTTTCACTGCACAGGACTCCAGTTTGTGTGCTCCAAGATTGCTATGTGATCTGAAGCAAAACGTGGTTCGAGGGAGGGAAATCAGATGATGAGAAAAGCATCTGCTAGGAACTATTTAGATAGAGTTGGTTCTAAGCAGGGCAGGGGAAGTTGCAGGAGGAGGATATCAGGGGAAGAAGGCATTTGAGGGAGGGGTGTAAATACTTTCTTGGCATCTTTTCCAGGCTTCCTTCTCTGATTTTTAAGTTCAGAGGCTTTTCCTATCAACACAGGGGAAGGGAGTGTTCCTGGGAAGTGAACTCAGCTTTCTTCACTCCCTTTCCTTTGTTTTCATTATTGTGGGACATTCGTCCCCATCAGGAATATTGATTAGCCCATGAAAACCATCATGACCCTTGTTATGGTGATTTATCTCTATACCTCTTGCATATTATGGTGATGACTACCTTGCAAACTGAACTGAGAGAAATACATTCCATGGTTGAAAAACTTCTGCAAAACAGTAGAATAACTTTACCCAAAGCTCTTGTGTAGCAATTAAGGGTAAAGTTTAATTAAGAAAAAAAAATCTTCTGATGTGATTTACATAATGTGTATATTAAATCCTAAAGGATAGGCCGACACTGCTGGTCTATTTTAATTGGACTTATTTGATGAGCAAAAATAATCCACAAATGTTTGTGGTATGTCTAGACTAAGATTTACAGTTGTGCGCTTAACGCAGCGTAATGGCTATTTAATTAATTTGAATTAAAAGGAGAACTTATGCTGAATGGTCTTTTCCCTTTTCATCTCATGATGGCTCAGAGGTGCTAAGGTGCTTAATCTGAAGCCATGAAGTTAATCACACAGTCACTTAGGGTGGATGACTTTCATGAAGTGGGATGAAAAATCTGTGCTGCATAACTCCTGGGAAAGTCCAAATATTCTGTATTACAGTACATACAGCAAAGCCTATTTTCCTCTGTGATGTTTTTTTTCAGGATTGGTTGCAAAGAAGAGGGATACTCAATGGCCTAATGACAATTGCATGGCATTAGGTTTTGGATTTTAGGTACTGAACACTGTATGTATTTATTTTTTTTTTTATGCATGTGCCCAGCAGTGTGCACGAAACTGATTTTTATTTAATAAGATTATTTTAAACTAACATTTAAGTAGAAAGTTATTTTTTAAAGTACGTGGTAATTGTCAAGACATTTTTAACTTTATTTTCTTGAAAAGTGCTGATTGTTATGGTGCTTTTACAGAGAAAGTACTCACACACTGCTGTTTCTATTGAACGAAGCTCTATAAAGATTACGTACTTGTTACTGGAAGGGAGACATCTCTTACCATAAGTTCCATACATAGTAAAGTAGTTGTTGTGCGGCATTTTTAAACAAGCAGTTGCCCAAAAAAGCTAAAAGTAAAATATTTCAAGTCAATATAAAAATAATAAATAAATCATGGCATCTTTGAATAATAATAGCTTACACTACTACCTAGACTTGCAATTCTTTTTTGGTATCAAAATATCACTGACCTTTTTTTCACATACACCTATCTGTCAGTGCCTAAATGCTATTTAACACTTAATGCAAAACAATGTGACTGTGCTTTAACCAATGACAAAAGTATTGAGGGAATTCAAATCAAGCTGCTTGAAGGGAGCTGGTGTAACAAATGAATTTCAGTAGCTTTCTTGAGCCTCCATATTTTCTCCTGCACCAGCAGGCTGCCTTATAAGTGAATGGTGAAGTTTGGATCAAACATAATGTGCTGAAGCTGTAGAAATCAATAAAAGCCACAGGAGTTTGGAATCCTTCGGTATTATTCAAGAAAGGGGATTTCTTCCTGAAAAGTTAGACATTTCCATGTACATCAGCATCCAATGAGGCAGAGCTGCTAAAACAAACCAAAGAATAAACTAAGTAATGTTAGAATGCTCACTGCCTATGCCCTGCTCCCTGCTGTACCTGCCAAGGTAAGCACAATTTCCAGGAAATATGTTACATCTTTAAATGATTCTGTAAAAGAATTTTAAGAGAATTGCTCTGCAGAAAATGCCACTTGCCCACAGAGAGATAAAATGAGGCAAACCACTTACTCTGTAGTTGGTGAGGAATCACAAATTTAGAACAGTGTAATTTTAGGGGACAGTGTATCCACACAGAAACAAGTGCAAATTTGACACCCAAGGATAATATATTTGAAACTGGGGTTTCATTTATATTACAACTCTTGGAATAGATTTTGAGGATATGTATATTTTGCCTAACTCACATTGGTTTCATAGCAGCACATCTCTAGGAATTTCAAGTGTTGTTTTCTGTAGCAATGAACAGACTGAAATATTTACAGGCTCACTCTCACCTGCTGATGCTATAACAGTGAGCCTAACCAAGTCAGACTGGCACTTTTTTTAATGACAAAGCTATGTGAAAAAGTGGAAAAAGTGAAGGCAGATTCCTGTATTTCACCATGCAACTGACACACTAGGTAAGCAGGAGTCACCTTTCTCCAACAACGTAAGAGATAGTAATTTAAGTCCTTAGAAACTATGATGCCACCTTCTGAATTGGGAAGAAAAGCACAATTTCATGAACGCTTGACATCTTCAAGCAGGGTTTATTTATAGAAATGACCTAAATCCTATCTTCATGCAAAATCCTACTTTTTCTCCTGGAATTTCATGTCACATCTAACTGAAACCTGAGTATAAATACACTTCTTTATCTTTGGCTTTTGTCAGGTTTTCTCTACAGAAAAGTCTATACCAGTTTGTTCAGGTGTACCCAAAATGTGGCAAGTGGAAATCCTTGTTAGTTGTGTAGAGATGCTGGGTAAGAACTGTGTTAGTGCAAGCAGGTCAAAGAGGTGAGAGAGGTCAGCCCTTATAAATCATGACTTCTTGTGAGAAGCTTGAATCTGTTCCTTAAAACATAATAAGACATGTTACATGCTTGCCTGTTGAAAACTACTCCTTTGACAGCATCACTCTGTCATACTTAATGTGGCAGGGATAAGTGCAGAAAACCCTTAGGTGAGTAACCTGTTCAGATACAGAATTAGTGATGAGTTTCACGGTAGGTGATTCTCCCAGAGGTTATTTGGTTTTCAGGCTTACTCTTTACAATGGAAAACTTAAAATTTTATTTTGCTGGGGAGATAATAATATTTTTTGACAGGAGGAGTAAGTTGGTTGAATAGCTAAAGTAAAACTGTTAACACTGTGCTAAGTTTTTAATTCAGAAATTCATTTGTGCTGCACATGGCCTTGCACTGTATAGATTTCGGGTTTTCTGTGCTCAGATCAGCCATCTCATTTATGTGGTGGTATGGTAGAATGTTGGTCATAGCTGGAGAACAAATTACTGTAAATCAGATTACAAAAATTTATTAGTATTGATTGTCTTACCTTTCCCCATCACACAAAGTGGGAGGAGGTGGGTGTAATCTTTGTTTCCTAAGGCTCTGAGAACAAAGGTGCATCTCCTTATCCAGCTGGAAAATGGGAAGACTGAACGCACACATCATGCTATTAACACCAGTTACATGGTGTTACAAACCAGTAGGCAGCTGAACAATCAGGGATTTCCAAAAAAAGACAGTCTTTTTTTTTCTTCCTGTAGGATAATTTTAGGGAAAATGTATAATACTAAGAAGCAAGGAGAATGGAAGAAAAGTCAGTTATTAACTAGCACACTTACTTTTACAGGACCTGTAATGGACAGCACCTTGTGGGGACACCTGCAAAACCAGACCTTTCATAAAAGCCTTGCAGCCTAAATTTAGGTGAAAGTCAGAAGTGGTTAATCTCAGGAGCACTAATGAGCACTAATGAGTTGCTTATGGGTTAGGAGGAAGAATACCAGGATGTGCAAAGAAAATTACTAGTAAATAATTCTACATTTGTGAATTGCATCAGTCTGAGCGTGGTTAGAAATGTGACAGGTTATACAGCTTGGTTTTCTGAAGGTACTACTCAGTTTTCTGTAGAAGTACAGCTTCCTTTATTAAGAACAGGTCTTCTGTGACGTGAGGTGTAACCTACACCTGATAGTGTCACTTTGAAAATTTTTAAATTAGTATTTCAGCTCCCTGTGGACAGATTGATGAAGGACTTCTAGGCAAGCATTTTTCTATTTCCTGTGTAAGTCTGATGATATATCTAATAAGGCATTTCTAATATGCCATTCATAAGCCAGAGTCCTACAAAAGTGTTTTTAGCTTTTGTCAGGTTACCTCAGATATTAAAGTTGTGGGTTTTAGTCCAGACTAAAACTTTCAGTTAAACCTAAACGGGGCTTAGTTCTAGAAACTTGAACACTATGGTTGTCTTGCATGAACTGTTAGCACTATAAAAGCCATTATTAAGCAAATACATTTTATTTTATTAAAAAAATGGATATACATATTACATAGTAGCATAAAATATGCATGTGTAATATGTAATATAAAATGCTATGTAATATATCATATATATATGGGCTAATGACTTAAAAATCGCATTACTGGTGCTCTAATACAAAAACCTGACAATTTTAAGAAGGGAAAGAAGTGGGCTCTGTCCTTTTCTCCCTGGATACAGGCTGGCTATATTTATTCCCAATGGGGTGTAGGATGGTGAACCTAGCAGGTGCCCTGCCTCACTTCACAGCACAGATGTGTAAGAAGGATGAGCTCTTCCAGATAGAGAAATTATAAAAGTAATTTTACAGGGAGCATGATGGTAGGCATATAATAGTCTTATCTACCAGAAATCCAAAAACTAGGTAAGCTCCCCTGTTTCTGGGAAATGCTGTTTCACTCTTATCCTGACATTATTAGATTAAAATCAGTAGGGCTTCTTCCATTTTAGTCAACTGTATGCTTTCACCATGAATCTAATGTTGCGCTGTCAAAGCTTTGCTCAGTCTAATTACCACTTGCCTCAAGATCTCCTATGACAGCAAGATCAAAAGGTTCATTATATGTTCTGAGAAAATCTCTATTCTATCCATATTATGTCTCCATTTTAATGTAAATAAGGAAACACCTCTCTTACAGAGAAGGAAAACAATATAAATGTTGTTTGTAACTGTACTTAAGGAATTATTCTATAATCTTTTTTTTCCTGAATTGAGTGTATTGTCTGTTAATTATTTTAGAAGTGGAAATCTGTGTTTGTGACTGTATTCTTTTGCTTTCAGTGGATCCTTTTGAGTCTTAGGTATAGAAACTAAGTTAAGATGTACCCCAGTGAAATGGCTGTGTTTTTAATACGTCTTTTTTTAACACATCTCTTTTCCTTTTTCAGTTTCATTGTCACAGTCAGATTCTGTACTGTGTTGAAAACACAATATATTTAATTTTCTTCTGTTTTCTTTTCCTAAGAAATTGCAGTTAATTTAGAACTCACTCTTGTAAACAAATTCTTTAAAATGTTCTTCCCAGTGTACACCCACTTGTGCTTGTCTCTGCTGATAGCATTTTGTTCCTGGTTTTGTGGGCTGTTGCACTTTACTGAGAAATAGAAGGAAGAGCATTGAAATGCACTTTGAATGTTCTAATATAATCTGTTGTCTGAACAGAACTGTCAGGTGATGGAATATAAAGTTGGTCTTCACAGCAAAAACTTGGACTCTGCCTGAAGATCAGCCCCAGGCCCAATTCTATTTGCAGATGCAGGTTGGTCATCTCTCTGACACCAATGCAAAGCTTCTGGAGTGGTCCCCATTTAAAATGGAAAGAGGCTGTGATTTTTTCAAAGCTGCTGCATGAATTGAGGGCAGCAGCAAGTTGTGAATTGAAATTGTCTCCTTCCTTACTGTCCTGTACCACCTCCTTTTTGCATATATTCCTTTCAATGACAGCCTAGCTCTAAAAATCTTTCAGAGACATCAGTGCCTCTTCATTTGTCTCTATTCATTTTGTTGTCTGAGCTATTGAACTACTTCTCCAGTCACTTCAGGGAAAGAGACTTACTCTAATGTAATCAATGAAATGATGAACTATTTTCATGCTAAATGCTCTTCTGATTTTCATGATGTTTCCTGGGTGGGCCTCTTGCTGCTCGTGGGGGGATAAGCAAGCTAACACTGCCTCTTTGACTCTGCTGCCACTGATGCATCTGGCAAAAGCACATTTCTTACTGATACCTGTAAACTTCAGAGGTGGTATCACAGTGGCTTATCATTATCAAAGTGTATGCTTTGGATTGCATGAGAAGGAATCATACTTGTGATGGAGTTTTGGGAGTGGGTTTGGGCAGCTTACTCTCTTCTGTGTGTAAAGCAGAAGAGATAGTGGAGAAATGGTGGTTGAGATAAGGATAGCAAACAGAGGAAATCAGGGCAAATCTTGATGTGATCATTTGTAGGCAACCACATACCCTGTGCATAAAACTTGTATGCTTTTTTACGAAGGAGGAAAGCCATTTACATTATACGTCTTTGCCTTTCTTGTTAAAAAAAACGTAAACCCAGTCTGCAGTGTGGGAACTGCTGAATTTCTGACTTGCAGGTGGACAAAGACAAGGGAATTCTGAAAGCCTACTAGAGTTTTTATCTGTCAAACTAATTCAGATTGAGAACTGCGTATTGCAGTGGTGACCAGAGACACAAACCTCATAAACAGCTGAATTAAGTATTTAGAAAAAAAATTCACAAACTATACCTTTTGGTTAAAAAATAACATTCAGGAAAACTAGGCTCTGTTCTTGACCTTAATGTTGATTTTATTTATTTAATTACTTAAATAATCAATATTACAACAGACAAAGTGCTCTGATATTGGTGGTGAGGGACTCACCTATGATGATCCATCATTATCCTTGGAGTTTGACTTTTAAAAATTAAATGTTGTCAGTGGTTAAGTTTGCATAAATGTGGTTTGTTAAAGGGTGTAGTCCTAAAAGATCTGAATTAACAAATATAGGAAGGTCACTTCACTATGGTTGTGAAGGTCAGTTTAATCTTTTCTAATTATGTTAACTTTTATATCTTTTTGTCTGCTACTGTATCTGCTTTATTATTTTGACAATGTCAGATCTATAATTCTTCTCATATACTTTGGATAAATAATTATTATGTTGCAGAATTCAAGAAAAGTTTAGACAATCTTGATCTTTGAGTATCCTCTGTCCAAGATGATGTAAGTAATTTCCATTCATTGTCATTAACATACAACTTCTCAATTTCTTCCAAGGTTTCTCAGCCCTTAGTCCAGCCATTTGTCAGGAGGAAATAGCAGGAGCATTTGATTAACATTCAGATGACTTCACTTTTGTTTTTTTGGTAGTTTCTACGATCATTCACCCTCATCAACTTTGCATAGGCCCAATATCTTACCCTTCTTCGGAAAATGAAAAATCAGTTTGCTTCGATGTTGCATCTAGTGCCATGCTGTCCAGAGGTGGAACACTTGCTTGGCATGTGATATTCAATGAACGTGTCATCCTCTACAATATTATGTTGGAGTTTTTTGTTTGTTTAGGTTTTTTTCAGACTCCAGTTTGAGTGTGGTAACATGAAGTGGTAGGGTATGTCGTTGAAACATCAGAGAGCCAAGGAACCTCTCTCCTGTTGAAATTTGAAATTGACTTTTGTTTCCCAGATAAATGACAAAAGTATCACCCTCCGGTACATTCTGGAGAAGGGTTTTTCCAGAGCTTTGTGCTACAGTGGTTTCATTTTGGATAGAATGATTAAATATTTATTGATCCAGAGTGCTGCATGGATTATAATAGGCAGAGTACTTGACTAGGAGTAGGGTGTTTGACTCCCAAAATGAATGTCAAAAGTAAGCAATATATTTTACAAAACCTACAGCTCCACAGATCAAAATGGTGTTATTTAGAAAATTTCAGTAAGGATCCTAATACCAGTTATTTGAGCATCTGAAGTAGCTAATCAGCAAACATAGGTAAAAAGGGATCTTTGAGAGTTTTTAAATAGATTAAGAATGATACTGAAGGTGAGCCCAAGGGCCTGCTAACCCGTGGCATAACAAAATGCTGTTGAGCTGAAAGAGAAACAAGAGAAAAGCAATTCAGAAAATATTGAAAGAAGAGAAGTCTTCATGACCATGGCTCTGAAAAGTGTTCTTTTTTCTAGGTTCCCTAAACTCTGGTTAGCTAAGTGCCTACATGATGGAAGAGAAAGTGGTTAGTAAGAAGCTTTTATATAATATAATAAAAAAAGACAGCAATATAGTGCTGATGTAGAAAAAGCTTTCAAGGTTTCTTTTTTTTTTTTTTTTTGAATGTTCAATTACAGCATTGTTGTACAACATTATCACACTGTAATTACAGGTATGTGAAATACCCTGTACATGATAACACAGTTCTTTCATACAACTTAAATTCTGTTCTAAAATGGTTTCTGCTTTGTAAGGCTCTTAAATACCTGTTCTGTTTTTGGACTAAAAATTTCAAAGGTGGGCTGTTTGATTTACAGCCTAGTTCCCACTAAATTTAGTTATTTGCAAGATGAATGGTGACATCTAGTCATAAGGACTTAAAATTTATTTTTAATGTTGCTGATAGATGAATGCTGAGTAGCTGTGGTTGTTAGTTCCTTTCAGTTAGCTATTTCTTTAAATTTGTGGGATAAGCATTCTGTAAATTGATGACAAGTGTGTCATCACAAGGCTTCTTTACCTAGGCAATGTTGTGCCAGATGCCTTCAGAATACTCATGTGAGGTGTTGGGTTTTTTTGCTGTCACTGTTAAAATATCACAGTATGGGATGTCAGGGAGTTGTAAAAGGGAGAAGAAAAGGATCATCTTAGAGGCTAATGTTGGAAGTGTTGAGATTAATTGGTTCAGCTTTGTGCTTTCTGCTCAAATGAAAGAAAGAGGCTCTTCCAACCAATGATCTGGGGTGCTCTGAGCTTGCTGCTGAAGGGACTCTTTTCTTTGGATTTCACTTCAGCTGGTGTCTCAGGATATAAACCCTCCTATACGAAAAATATATGTTTGTATAGCCTCCTAAATCTTTTGGTGTGTCTCTGATTCATAATCACAAGTTTTAAGCTCTTAGCTTTTCCAATTTGATGCTAGCAAAGGAGACATCGCAAATCTGAGTTACTGTGCTTTGGAGGGAGGATTTGTGCCTGATTTGTATGGAGTATGACCAGAGCTCAGAGAACCTGTGAGGAATAAGATAAAGACAAAAATCTACTTTCTCCTGGTCAACAGACTGCTCACTTACAACAATGATAACATACCAGAATCCCAGGACTGAACTCTTAAGAGGAGATTGCAATATTAAAGAATAATGTCTGATAGCTTTTGACAGATCTCCACAGCTGCAGGGTTTCTAATAGAAAAAAAATTTCTGTGCACCTCAGTCATCCTAGTTCCAGACTATTTTTCCTGAGGTATCTACTTATTTGCAAGAGCTAAGAGTCTGTACACTTTTTTGTATCTAATTTGATATTTTTATTTTTATCCATTATCAACAAGTTTCTTTTAATGGTTGTGTAAAAGTATTAGGGGGGAAAATATTCTACAGGTTGAAAGAGCTCTATAACTTGGCTTAGGGAATATGCTTGTCAGTGTCATCTGTATTGTTTGTGTGTTTGAGTCTTGAAGAATCTAACAGTCAGATGTAATCTAACTACATTTTACTTCAGTTTATCAGAATTTTTCTTTAAGACTACATGGCAGTTTCTTAATTGCTGGAAGAAGATGGTTCTAAGGCACCAGTTCAGACTTTACATAAGAGTTTTAGCATTAAAATACTTATTTGGCTCTAAATTAAAGATTTATTTATGTAGTGTTGTAAGCCTTTAGTTGTGTCTTATATTTCAACTAACAGAAGCCTCCTTAGATCTTTCTTAGGATTTAAAAGGATTTTTTATCTCTGTATTAATCTAACAATTTAACTAATTTGATTATTTGATTCCAATACAATATTGAAATCAACTTGCTGGTTTGACCTTGATTTGTTTGCTGTGCTGCTTTATTCCTGATTTAATTTACAGATATTGATAGTAGCTCTTGGGTTATTGTTTTTGTTTTGTTCTTTCCGCTTACTCTTCTGATTTATTTAATTTTTTTTTAAGTTTTTTATAATATTGGGTTATATTTATTTCATGAAAAGTGGAATTTCTGATGACCTGGATAAAATCCTGAACCAGTTTGGCTTTATCAGACATATGCTTTCTCCTACTTAGTAACTAAATCCTTGGACAAATTCAGCAGCAATTTTTGACACAATTCCAATGATTAGCAGGTATGTCACAGCTTATTAGTAGTAAAGAATTTACATAACCTAGTGTTTACTAAATCTGCAGACATGAAAAATTTTACCATTAACTTCATTGTAATGGAAGTTTTATCCACTAATAAGTCAATATGTTTTTATTTAGGTGCTTATTTACTCATAGCTATTTGGTTTTTTTTAATTTTCTTTTTTCCTCAATAAAAAATTACTGTCAGGGAGAAAATGGATAGTATTAATGTATTTATATATGACAATAGTTATCTGTAGGATAGAAGTATACAGAAATTTAATGTCAAAGATGAAGAAAAAAACTTTAACCACAGCAAAGATTTGCATGTACAAATATAAACAGGTTGTAGTGTGCTCTGGTTGCTTCCTTTTAGATCTATTGGATTTTTGCCAAATATGATTTAAAAGAACTATACTTCATGGGCATCCTTCCCTTCCAAACTAAGCATAGGTTTATTTCTTTAGTTATTTATTTTTCCTTGTCACAGAAAGTGGAAGTGATTGAAACAACCCACATTATGCAATTTTAAGCATATATTGCATTTTTTACTAACAACTTTTTGTTTGCCTTGAGTAAAAATAGTGTATTTGCACAGGATTACCAAAATGGAAAATAGTTCCCTTTTTTTCTCTCTCTCTCTCTCTTTTTTTTTTTTTTTTTTTTTGGCAAAGAAAATATTTTTCTTCCAGTTAGAACAAAGATACACAGGACAAATCCTTCTGGTGAGGTTTTAAATTCATTGTAGTTTTATTCAAGTTTACCTTTAAAAAAACCCTCACTATTTCAAATTTCACAACCCAAAGTATTTCTCTTGTCTGAATTTGTGCTCAGTATAGACTATCATGGCTAAAATTAAGTCTTTTTTTTTTTTTCCCCTGATTCTAACAATCATGAGAAATCTGGGGTTTTTTTAACAAATCGTGGAGAGTTCTTTATCAAGCTATCTTTGTATATATCTAATGGGATCCAGATAATTTCCTCAGCTTACAGGAAGTCTCAGACAGTGCAGCATTGAATCATTGGCATTTTGACTAAGAAGTGAGAAGAAAGGAATTTACTGGTATCCAAGGGATCTGATCTGAATGGTCTTGGGACTCATGAATTACTGCAGAAATTAGGGTAATGCCTGTTTTATGCCATCCTTGCTAATAATCTAAGAGCTTGGTCATGTGTACTGAGAAGTAAAAAAAGCTCTTCATTGATGGGTGAATTGTGCTTTTTCCAATGGTTTACTCAATTACTGAAAGGAGTTGCTAAGGGAACCACAAGAAGGATAAAACAAGATAAAACTGTAAAGAAAACATGTGGTGTGTATGAGTGTCTACAAAATGACTTTTAGATGTCTCTGTTTACAAGACTAAACCTTGGATATTGAGGAATGTACTAAGCAGGAAGGTAACCTCAGTCACAGTGGGCAAGACATTTAGATTAGAGGAGGTGTTGAGATCTCTAAAAATTGAGCACTGCTACACCTAAAATCTTTCTAAGGATTGTCCTTTTTTAACCATGTAGATAAGAACCAGCAGGAGATTGAGAAAGAAGTGAAAATTACAGTACAAGTGTTCATGTACTCAAAACCTGTAGGAGTAACTGGAATGCCTGAAAAGTTTTAGGTTATAGTTGAGAGAAACTGGGATGGCAACTGCAGATTTGAGGAAGAGGGAAAATTAAGTGCCTGGCTATTTATCACCACTGGTCTGAATGTGTGTCTCTGTTTTAGGTGATGTATTTGAACTAAGCGAAAAACGTGTATTTATTGTTCTTCCTGGGCCTGTTGTACATAGTTTATACAAGTCGATATGTAGGAATTTGTTTACAAAGAATATTTCCAAGTGGTTTTACTTATCTTTTGAATCACAAGTCATGCAACTGAATGAGGCAATAAATACAAACAAGTTTGGGTCTGTTGACTCAACAGTGCTTGGGAAGTGCTTGGTATGTGAATTCAAATAGTTTTATTGTTTTCAGTTACCTTTGGAACTGTCATTGTACCGTGTCTCTGTTCATTCCAGAAGGGCAGGATTTTGCTCAAGAAAGGTGATTGTGATGCAGTCCTGCTCATAAAAGGGGAAAAGGAATCTAATAGCCAGGAGTCCAACTTCTTACATCATGCTGTTTGCTTCTCTGGGTCTTTTAGTATTCACTCTAACAGAGAAAATGAATGAAGAGTATTCAGGTTCAGAAGAGAAATTTTACAAACAACTCTGTTCATAAATCCAGAAGAATCTGGCAAAAGAACTAATTTGTTGAACAGTTTTTTGCATTGAGGAGGCTGTAATATAAACTTTCCTCCCTCTGCCTTGCAGAAGAAGGTTTAGAGTGTGATCCTAGCTGAAGTGGCATTATGTCATTGTCACTTCCTTTCTGTTGCTTGTGCAGTGGCTCTTAGAACTTATGCGTTGCCCTCGCAAGAATGGTCCAGAATAAATAACCACTTCACTGAAGAAAGGATGTTTTACAGAGTTGAATATTTGAGAATATGATGCTAACATCTCATCAGTGTTTCGTCTTTGAGAGACAATATTTGGTTACTACTGCTAATGACAGTGAGTTATAAATACAGGATGCTCAGTAAATATTGCCAACTCAGTTCTAGGCTGGCAGGATGCACTTTTTTAATTCATTGAGAGCTTCATGGCTATTAGGTTGAAGGTCACATGTCCTAAAAGCAGTGAAAAAACAGACTGTAATTGAGAGAATTTCAGAAGGTTCTGATGAAATTTTTTGTTCTCAGATTCTTCTTCAGCCTAATAGTAATCATTTCTGAGTGAAACAAGCATTTCTGTTTCCAGTAGCATTTTATACTACTGTATTTTACTATGTGCCTTCATTGCAAGCAAGGCAGCTGAAAACTGAACTTTTGTTAAATTAATGCAGAAATATCTGAATGGTAATGAAGATTTTGTTCCCTAAAGCTTGTCTTTTTTTTTTTTTCCCCAGCCACAACAAAGGTCTAATGAAAGATACTCTTTCTTGGTATAGAAATTGTTTCTTTTGTACTCCTTCACTATTATGTCTGCTGCTATAGGACACTGCTTTCAATACAAGAATTAAAATTCTCAAAGAAAGCATAGTGGACCTTCTTTTGCCTGCTTATAATACTTTAAGATACTAGTCAATGAAATGCTAATAAACCTTTAATGCAAATACTTGAAAAGATGCATCTCAAGAGATAAAAAAATGACCTTCAGCAGCAGTATTTTTATTAGTTCCATTGATATCAATGATAGTACACTGATTTATGTCAGCTAAAGGTCTTTCTTATATTCAGCACTCTAAAACGTTAACTGTTGTTTTTCAAAGAAAGTAGGGTACTAGCAGTTGATAGCCAAACCCATACTTAGAAACAATGAAGAGAGACAAGTGCTTGCTGTTGAAGAGCCCATGCTTGCTGAACTGTTTTTTATGCTGTGGCCTGTCCACAGAGCTTGGCTTACACAGGTAGAACTGTAGCAGAAGTTTTGTTTGGAGTCACACGAGTTCATCCTGCCTGGATAGAAAATGGCTTCTGTCCACTGCTCTATCAAATTGTGCCTATCTGGAGCAGTAGTGGTGGGGGTTAGTTAAAAGGATGGGAGGGTCACCTCAGGAAGTGTCATTTTTGGTTTCATTTCTGAAAGAGGTTGCTAGTTATACAGCTTTTCCTTCATTTCTATTTGCTGATTCGGGGAATTATAACACCAGAAATTGATTTATTTTTATTGTATTTTATTTTTCTTGCCCAGTTTCCTTCCAGAGTGCAAGAGATTTAAACTAAATGAAGAAAACCTCAAAAAACTACTCCAGGATAAAAAAAAAATAAATTAAAAACCATGCTTGGACCCCATCACTGACACACTGACAATAAGAAACACAAAACTCACGCAAAACAGCCCCTTAGTTTGTATTTTGCATTTTCTTTTACTGTAGTCTAAATGTTAGATTGAAGACTGATGAGGACAGAGAACATCTTTTGAACAAGTGCGCAAATGATTTCTATTATGAAATTAGTGAATTTTATATCATGTAGTGAAATACTGTGATAAATCCACATTATTAAACATTATGCTACATAAATGCAATGAAAAACTGTTCATGTGATTAGCATTTTATTATTGCATATCGAGTACTACTTATTTTACTGAAAAATCTCTACTATTACAGAACAATTTTCATTTCATAAGAGTATATCCATCAGAAGAAAAAATGCTATAAAGGTTAGATATGACTAAATGACTTGAAATTTAGAAGCTTATTATGTACAGAAGAAAGGACAGTGGAAGGTAAAAGACAGGAAAGGGAAAAGTGATTTGTATACACAAAGGCCTAAACAAAGTGCTTCTGCAACACCGGTCAGAATGTGAAATACATAAAAGTTGGCACACTTGCACTTCTCTTTCTAGCCATTTTAAATTTGATGAATTAAGTGTATTTGCTGAAATGATTCCATGAATGAAATGCTTTTAGATGCATCATAAGACTGTTAATGCCATGTTACATCAGCAGTTAATGCCATATTGAAAACATAGGCATTAAAGGTTTCTGAGGGGAAAAAGAAGAGAAAAACTGTAACCAAGTGCCATTTTTGAAATTGATGACTGAATGTGCCCATCAGCTTCTGACAATTTCATATCAGGGAAGCCCTGCCTTGTTCAGCAAAAATAAGCATGTCAACTTCTTGGGATGTGCTCAGAGAGCTAATGGACTGAGTCTTCTAGAAATTCTAAACTCAGACGGAAGGTAAGGAAAATGCTGGAATAATATGCAAATATAATTACAATTGTGGGGTTTTTTTCAGAGTAGATGAAGAATGAGGATGGATTTTCATGTTGCACAAATTCTGCATCTGCTAAGAGAGCAGCAAATAGGGTAATAAATTCACATACGTAGAGAAGGTACAGTATAGGACATTGGAGCTATAGGCCACCTTTTGTCTTCAGCACAACTTCCATCATAACCACCTTCAGTGGTTAGGTATTACTGAAGACTAAGTATGGTTCCTTGTCTCTTCCTCTCCTGCCTCCCACACTACCAGGGCTTGGAAAATAACACAATATTTGGGAAAGGAGTGTATGCATCACAGAAGCTGCTATGCTTGAACTGCTGACAGTGGCACCTGTGGCATCTTTGGGCTGCCTCTGCTTTGTTTCATGCTTCTCACTGGGCATGTGCTTCTGTTCAGCCAAGGTACATCAGTAGGCTGTATGCCTTGTGTTACTGGAGACAGGGCATTATCAGCTGTGGAAAAATTCACTGTCTCAAACAATGCCCTATGTTTACAATTCTAGGTATATATATTTATGTTATTCTATCAGTAAAAGTAGGCCAGGGTGGAGAATCCCTAACTGTACAAAACCAAATTAAACCAAAGTAGATTAAGAGGATTCATAAAAATGGGGATAGTACTCTTTATTTTTAATGGGGATTGCTCTTCATTCATCTTTCTGAAAGCAGTGATGGAACAGCTACCAGGCTGAATGGCGCTCAGTTTAACCCTGGAAAATGACAGCTCCAGTGCAGTGGTCCTAGCTGTACACCGTGGGGGGGATTCATTATTAGGTTATTGGAGTAATCTCCTGTAGGAAGCAATTTGGAATGACTGCAATCTGTGCGCCTGTCTATTTTAATTTTTAAATAACATTATTTTGTGTAAGCCGCATGAAATTATTGCATGCATGTTAAGCTGCTTACTGGAAAATCCTAATAAAAAAGTAGATGCTGTGAATTTACAGTAGGCATGCAAAAGTTTTAACATTTTTCCCTTATTTAAACTCATTTGATAAAAATAATTTGCTTACCAGCTGACTGTGGAGGACAAATTTCAATGACACTGATGACTTTTTGAAGTCTTAAAACCAGATTAAATTATAAAAATACCGTTCCTGTGTATTTGGGCTCCTTGTGGCCCAGCGCCATCATACAGCAGTTCCTTTGTTGTGCCTGTGCACTCAAGGGACAGGCTGGAGACCAGCTTTACCTTGTAATTAGCTTTATGTTTTTATGTAAACTCCCTTGTCATATTAGTGGATTGCCTTACAACTGCTGTCAGGCAAGACCTCTACATTAGTATAAGAAAAAGAACCATTTTTTTCACATGCCACACTTGTATCTTTACCCAGGGGTAATGCACCCCTTGAATTGACTCATTCTCCTAAACCAGGAGCAGCAAAAATGTGGTACATGACATAATACACCTTGCTCTCCCTTTTACCCCTGCTAAGGAACAAATTACACTAGAAAGGCCAGGTATTCCTTTTCTGTACCATGTCCCTGTAGGAAAGAACATCCAACGAGGATAACGGTCCTTGTTTGCATGTACAGGCTGCGTGGTTTTACTCTTTTTCTTTCTGATTGTGTCTCAGTGACACATTGCAGCAATGATAAGGCTGTAGAGAACTGAGTCTTGAGAAATATTACTTCACTCTTTATGAGGATTGCATTTATTACTGCAAGACTGCTTTTGAAAACTGTCTTTTGTATATATAGTACTAGCGATACAAAAGTTAATACAGAGAGCTGTTTGTCAGAGTTTTCCAAAGGCTTACAAAAAAAAGGGGGGGGAGAAGGTGATCAAAGATCAGTTCCCAGAACTATTAGCATTGGCTCTGTCCACAGAGGTCACCTCACTATCAGTTTTCTTTCTTCATCATCTCTCAATCAGGTCTGCTTTCACCTTTACAAGAAAAGTGAGTTGTGTAAACCACAGTGTAAGATGTCTGAAATCTAGAATCCTTTTAATTTAATAACAGCCTCTTTTTTTTTCCTTTTGGTGACAAGGTTAAAGGGCAGTCACAAAACTCCAATAATTTACTTTCCTTTACTTTTCTTCTTGTTAACTGAAAGGCCATTATTTGGGAATCAAGTGGTTGACCCACATAACAGATCTTATTAATAACCTCTTTGTGAACAGGACTGTGTAATACAATAATAGTTAAAACATTTTTCCTAGGTAATTCATTTGATATTAATTATGTGATTCCAAGGTCACAGTAAAATCTTTTGTTTGTGTATAATTAGTATTTCTCTCTACCACTAGGGACAAGGCAAGACTTCTACAGCTTGATTTGTATTCACTCCTACCAGCTCTAGCCCTGTCTTAGATTTTAGTGGAGTTACTCTTGATGAATAATAGTATATATTATGACTTGCAAAGCACCTGTGAACAAATGTGTGGCCATTCTAATCCAGCACTTTGCAAACATCTGGACTAAAGGCTCAGGCTTGTAAACTCTTAAGCAGAAGCATAACTCTTCAAGTGAATCACCATATGATATTTGTGAGCCAATGAAACATTACAGCCATTTGCAACACTCAAGATCACAATACAAGTGCTGTTGGAAATGACCTTTTTGTTATGCCAGAAGTCTCCAGATTTTTCCTTAATGAGGATCACTTGTGGAATATTCTTGGGAGAAGCGAAGCACTATGATCCAAGTTAGTCTCACTCTGTAGATACAGGGACAGTCTTGGGCTTCCCGCTTGCATGGGTCTGTGGCAGTGGTGGTATTTTTTGGGTGCCTCTACATCCAGCTTTTTGCTTGGATTAAGTTTGAACTTTCAAAGTGAGTTAGTCCTTTGCCACCGCTACGTTGTGTATTGGTTGCAAAGCACATGAAATGGATTCCCTCAGATGAAGCTTAGTTGGTAGGATCCAGGAGTACTCCACATGTGCTTCAGTCTCTGAGGGAAGTTCAGTCCTTGGGGCCACTCTAGAGAGAGTCTGAAGTAAAAGACCTGAAATACAATTGGTATGGATGGATGTCAGATCTTCAGAACTCTTTCTATCCACAGGCCAACTCCTGCTGAGCTGCATCTCTTCCTAGTATATGTATAGGTTTCATTTGTTTTCTTTGCTGCAGAAGGCTAATAAGCTAGTAAGAAAGAGACATGCATTTTTTTCCTTTAGAGAAGCATGGTATGAGACTTCATGATATGTTCAGACTTAGCTTGAAAGCTCTTACACCAGTGGAGTTATAATCTTTTAGACTGAATTTCCTGCACTGATCTTCTGTTGTAACTCAGGACCTTAACAATATGTAAAGGATTGTACCTTAATTTTGAGTCACCGTTACTTGAACAGTCCTTGCAGAGAAACATTGAATTCAGTGATATTACTTTCATGAAGAGGGATTCTTACAATGAAAATCTTATTTGTTGATTATCTTGTGTCCTCAGTTTGAGACACTTGGGGTACTTAGGGAGGGACCTGATCCAAACTCCCCAAAGGGTTACTTTGAATTACTTAAAATATAGTACTGTTGACTTCAGTTGCCTTTAGATCAGGGCACTTATCAGGATTAACAGCTGTGTCTTGTTTAAAAAGCAAGCAAGCAATCAGAACAAGAAATACAGATTTCTAGGAAGGTAAGATTTTTTTTATATATGTACCTTGTTTTGGCAACTTCTGGGTTCTAGGGACTTAATTGAAAGACACACACACACCACCCCCTTTCTTTTTCTTCCTTGTTCTATTTTCTGTTTTGTGATCATGAAAACATTGTATTCATTCTGTGAAGAATGAATTTGCAGAAATTTTGAAGACTCTGGACCATGTGATGATGGTCCATTTAATGTTTTCTTGCGGCATTAACATGGCTTCTGCAGCTCACCAGTTATTTTATTAATATTGCCCTTGACTCAGTTTATGTTGCTTCAAGAGATCTGCCCTTGTCCAACATTTAAAATTAAAAGTAAAACTTTCGTATAAGCCACTGTACTACTTCTGATTACAATATATATTCTGGAGGTGGATATGCATAGCAAAGATTGTCCAGGGAATTAACTGAAACAGCTGACTGCTCTGCATTTATCATTGTCATCTATTATTTGCAAGTCGTGTTGGATTAAAAACAGTACAGCAAACACACTTCTCTGTTTTGTCACCTCAAAAAGCTGCACAATCCCAAATTGCATTTGTTATTTAGTGAAAGATCATTATCATCCAAAATGGATCCATTTAACTTGGAACGCCAGTATTTTGATCCCTGATTGATGAAAAATTTAGTAAAGATTTTGAAAAGCAATGGTTTTTTTCTTTCCCTATTTTCTGGATATATCTTTGTCAGTGCCATAACTAAGACAGAACTGGACACAGCGAATGACACACCATTGCAATTGTAAAAATACTTGTTATATTGCATTGGATTTTACAAATTTTAATGTAGTATGTTTATAATGCCAATAAAGCCATTATAGAATAGAACATATATACCAAATGCAAATACTCAATTCAATGGTGACTGTTAAATTGAAATATAATCCATAATTCCTAAAATAATTTTATTTTTTTCTTTGGAAGATTTACTAGGTTGACACTGAATGCTCTAGAATTGGTAGATTTGGAGGAAGAAAATGTGCAGACAGGTGTGCACTTGCTTCATTGAAATTTAGAGGATTTGTGAAGTCTCAGAAATGAAATCAGACCTTTCTATCAGGAATATCTTGTGGAATTTCAAACCAAAATGCAGTTACATTTGCCTGTGGTTATGTGTGTGTTTGTTTTGTGTTGTGAAAGAGCTTAAATAAAATCTTAACTCAGTCAGAAGGTTTGCTATAATGTATATTTAACTGAGATCATAGAGCCCAATTTTCTTTTATGTATTTGAAGGCATGTTTTATGGTTAATTTATTTTTAAGTGTACAGAAATTCCAAGCATTGCCTTTTCAGTCCTCACATAAAATCACTGATGTGATGGTGCACATGTTGCTCTTAGAGGTCAAGAGAAAATCAGTCTGCCTCATCTGTGGGTAGATTTTTTGAGTGGCCAGTATTTCATGTTCAGGGCTATTGAAGCCTCCAGGAGCACAGTTTCTTCCTTGCCTCTCTGTCAAGGATGTCTAATTCTGGGCAGCCATTCAGCCACATACTGTTATTATTCATTTCAAAGAGCTTTTCCAACCATCCTGTCTTGCTCTGTTTCACACATTTCTGTAAGCTGCACTTGAGATGGATGATATTAATGGTAGTTCTTAGTCTTTAGTTCTGAGAGAGTAAGACACAAACTTTCATTAGCTTTTAAGGCATGTTGTCTCCTAAGACATATTTTTAAGAACTTCAATTCCACCTAGTTCCTGGATGCTGTTCTGTAGTAGAAAAGGTAGGTGCAAATGAGAGACTTGAGGCCACGACTACTTTTCAATAAAATATTGTCATTTAGAATTGTACAAGTTATTTCACCTATGATATTAAACAGAATGGCAGTGGAGAATAGCAGTAGAGTGCATTTTAAATGGTTTAAGAATTGGCTGATTGACAGATCTTAAAATGTATTTGTCAGTGGGGAGTTATAATGTCATGAGAATGGTTTGTATGAGATTCCCCATAGCTGAGCTGTGGGTCCCACGCTACTTGGTATGTTCAGCAGAGATGACTTTTGGCTCAGGATCAGTACAGGAATACTGTTTCCAGTTGGGAGGTCCCCGCTTCTGAAAGCGTAATGCAAAAGTTTAGATGATGAAGGGAGAAGCCACACATTGATTTGAAAGACTTTAGAAAATGCCTTTGGGTAGTTACAGAGGTAGAGGAAGCTGTGTTTGCACTGGACAGCTTTTGGTTAAAAAACATAAAGAAGACTTTGCTTCTGTCTCTCCTCTAAGGAATCTCACATTCCCAGATGAAAGACTGAACCACTGAGCTGCAGAACTGTGCCCCTATTAGTCCTGCTCACTTACCAAATGAATCATCATTTATTTTGTATAATTTCAGTAAAGAAGGAGGAATGTGCTTCCTAAAGAAAAATAATCTGACATCTGATGCATTGGCATCATTTTCAAGGCAAGATAGGTGGTGGAATGTAGCACCCTTTAGGAGAAGATACTATTTAAAAAGTGTTTTCCATATCCTCTCTGAATGTTACTCATTTACTAGCTAATATGGTTCCCTACCAAACTGACTCTGAACAGAAGCTCCCAGTCCAGTTTCTGACAGTTTTGAAATGCCCGGATTGAGACATATAGAGGACTTGAGCTGTGGGACAGCTAATGTATTCATCTGGACTGAGACGTGAATGCAGGCAGGCATGAGGATGCTCAGCTCTGGTTGCATAATGAATGCATGGAAGCAGAAGGTAAAGCACCTGGAAAAAGGTGACATTAAGAAGTAAAGTTCATTACCATGTAGGAATTCCTGTGTTTAGGCAGTAACTGGGGGTTTCAGGATCGCAATTTTGGCTTCAGGCCCTCAGGAATTGAGCACGTTTATTTGGAAGACTGAAGTCTCAGTGTTTCACTCTGATGGCCCAAAAGAAGTTGCTTGTACTCTCCTGGTTATTCATCACCAAGTGAAGCCCTTTATATTGCATTATTGTGTCACAATTTGACAACTAAATAATTCTGAACACTGTTCTTCCAGAGAAATAGAAAAGAAAGTGTCTCAGATGATTGGCACCTTTCTATCTACTAACTGCAGAGCACGGTAAAATGATAGATGACTTCCAAAAGCTACAGAAAGTGGAAGGTTCATTCAGGGCTATTCAGCCAGTAGCTCAGCTAGGTGAAAGGCCAAGATCTTATATAGCTTTACATCTAGTCAAGCTATTCAGAAGCCTAGCTTAGCCTATGTGACCTGCCATGGACTTTGTGTTCTTGTGGGAAAGAAAAAAAAAAGGCAAGCACATGTGCATTGTGTTGTCCTTACCGTTGTCATAATCCACATGCTGATTGTTTCTTCAAATTCACTAAAGAAATCACAGGTTAACATAGGATGTGTAAGTACCAGGGTGTGTTTTGAGGTTGTCAGGGTACCTCCCGTTTGTTTTACGTGCTTACTCTGCCCACGCTTACGTGAGGCTCATGCGATACCTGCATCTTCTCTAAGAGTCCATCTGAATGAATGAATGGAGAACGAGGAGGAGAAACTTGTAACCTGACTTTATATTCAGGTTTTTCATATCTGTGACCTTCTTTTTTTAAGACACAATTGCATTGTTTTTACTTCCTCCAAAGCTTGCCTACTCTTAGAAATGCTCACAGAAAATTGCAACTTGTTTTTTTTTGTTACTGGAAGATCTGGGTTGTTGGATGGCTGTCAGACTTGCTTTTATCCTATTACATGTTCTCAGGGAGTTGAAGGTGCTGTTTGACATTTGGGGAAAAAGACTAAAACTTCACTCTGAAATGTTTCTCCCAATCTTTCATGCTCACAGAATGATTTTTTTTCCCCTTTGTTCTCAAATTGTAACAGCCACTTAGAGCATATTTATGTTTAGGTCAAATCTCTTTGTATATATGTGCTTACATATTGCAGTGCTAGTAAGTAGCCAGTCTAAAGGTGGCTGTGGACACAAGTCAAACCACAGAATAAAAGCATGATCACTTGTCAGTGAACACACTGGAACTCTTATGGCTGCTTGGCTGAGAGATTGTGTCATTGCTCCTAATGCTGCTGGGTGAAAGCACCTTTTCATTTTTCATATTTGCAGATGTTATTTTGTTCCTTCTGGGTCTCTTGGTTTTATCAATTAAACCTGAGCACTATCTGAGATCTGGAAACACAACATGGATTAGTGATACTCTCTTGAAGACTGGCATCTGTCTTCCATACTGCTTCCATCTGCAGTAGACTCTGGTGTTGGACTGGCATGTGAAAATCTTTCTTCAGACTAACCTTAATGACTTTAAAGATGATAGTGGGCATCTTAGGAGAGGTCAAGAATTCCCACAGTTGTTATAATAAGTTATTTAAAATTGGAATTGAGTTCTAATAACACTCTGCAATGTATAGAGAACAGAATGAAATTTAATAATTGGAAACTTCCCAGCTGCAAAACTTATCCCTGCTCTGTGGTGGTGTGCACTGAAGAGATGGGATTATACAAGCTTGCCTCTTGGAAGGAAATAATGATTGCCAAAGCCAAGAAGTACCTATGACTAAGCTGAGATATAAACATGAGAATTTAACACCACTGATTAGAAAATGTTCTGCTCTAAAGAATGAAACTCATTTTTAGAGCAATTAGGAAGCCGACAAAACCCACTGCTTAAACTATATTTAGAAGATCCTTATAAATTCTGCAAGCATTTCTGCCAGCAACTCGCACGTAGGTAGACATCACCTGTATTTCAAGGAAAGTGCTGGCAATTTTTTACCAGGTCCTTTTTTTAAAGTACATCTTGTAGTTTTAATTGACTGATTAAACCCACTCAAACTGCAAGATTTATTCTGGTGTGGTTACTGTTTGTCACTTTAAAATAAAAAGCCTTTAAACAAAAGGCATATCCAGAGCTAATGTAAATTTGCATAGTGTTAATTAAGTTAATGATAGCATCATAGTGAATTATATTAGTGATCTAATTCTGTAATTTATTTTTATCTCTGTAGCTTTATTTTTAAGTTGGCAGAGGGAAGGGCTTTTTTTAACTATGAATGGAAAAGTTAAATGTCAGTGGAACTAATAACACCAGATCATCTTGGACTATTATGTACCTTTAAGTATGACAAAATCTAGAGTTCTAAACCTGCCAGTTCAGAAATGTTTTAAAGCAACGATTTTTAAACTTAGTTTTTTAGAAAATCCAAAGTCAAATCAATAACTATTTTGCACTTCAACTTGCATCACTCTTTGTTGATTAAGTGAAATTGCCGTAGCATTGAAACCAGTTCCACATGCTGAAAACTCTGTTTCATTCTTTTGTTGGTTGCTGTTATGAGTCTGTCTCAATGGCTTGTGTCAGGATCGAAGAATATCACCACTAGTGATGATAAAGTAGATTTCACTGCCAGTGAGAGACTAAGTGATTAATATTTAGCAGTGATGTGTGCTCTGATAACACATACTTTTTCCCTCTGCAAGCTAGGAATACATCATCTGGGGAGAACTGAAACAGAGTGAAGCATAAAATCTTAGGAGAGATACATATTCGGAAGAAAGGAATTTGCTGTACTTTTTTTTTTGAGACTCTGGAGCTGAGACAGCAAATTATGTATTATTCATGACAATTCTGCAAACAAAGCTGACAGCAATAAAATATGTGATTAATAGACTGTTCTTTGAGAAGATTACCAAAACTAATAAATAGATAATGCCTAGGTAGTACTCCCATCTCAAAATATGTATTAAATATTATTGAAAATTAATTTTTCTTTGTTTCTGCTTCAGTTGCATCTCAAATAATAAAAGCCCTCAGCTTGAGCTCCCACCAAGTTTTCCTATTTCTGTGCATGCACTTGATCACTACAATACTAATATTACTGCTTGATACTGAGCTTTGTGTAACTGATCTCAGCCCACTTGTTCCTATTGATCAGAGTGAACAGGATTTCTATTGCGTTCAGAATAGTTGTATTCCCTCCCATTTGGGGCTTTCATGCACATTTGAGTGACATAATAGCTGCATTATGCAAGCACACTGTAGTTCTGCAAGCATTGGAACGGATGGGTCATAGCGGGTTCGCATCTTTGCTTTGCGACATAAAACTAGTAGGGAAAAACATAACAAGAGTAGTCATTGTGAGCAACTGCTGTGCTCTTCTGGAAACAAATAGCAAGAAACACCATGGTTCCTTACCGTTCCATATTACAGCACCGGTATAAATCACTGCAGTGATTGGGATAATCACCGGCATGCATGATGGCTGAAACCTACTCCCATTATGAGACTGAGATTTCAAGTCTCCAACCGTTTTTTTTAAGATAAAGGTAATTCTGCAGATAACTCAGAAAATGTATTCTTCCTCGCTTGTTCTGGTAGCTAAACCTGCCCATGATAATTATACTTAAGAATCCATGCGTGAAAGTATGTTGCCTTTTTAATATCCTAAAATTGTCTGGTTTAGTAGCTATAAGCTTGTAACTGATTTTTTTACAACTCTATCACACCTAGTATGATGTGGGATACAACAGTATTGCATTATCTTATATAAGAAGATCTTTTTCAGGATGAAAGTGAAAATGTGCTAAATAATAATCTTGTAATCTTTCCCCATGGCAAGTCAGAAAGTGGCATATATAACAACATAGAGAGAAGATATTTTGAGAAGGAAAGTATCAATGCTTACAAACTTTGCCCTTGCAAAGTAAGAGAAGTAAGCATATATATAGGAGACCGTTCTTAACACAAATGTAATTTCAAAGCTTTCTGTGCTCTTCCATATTATATCAGGACTGTCCTTAGAGATACTGAGTGTTCAGTTCTCACTGTCTACTCAAAGTAATACTTCATCATTTGTGGTGTTTGTGTATCTAATATGCAGATACCAACTTTACTTATTTGTGTTCATGGCCATTTTCATATATTATAGCTGAAGCTATGTCTGAAAAGCTTGGTCATTATTCATTCTGTTTTGTTCAAACTCAAAGAAAAGGTGATCACTTCTAGTAGTGGATTTAAGTGATGTACTTTCAGACAGCACAGCCTGAAAGTCCAGTGAAAGAGCCCAGCACACTGTGTAGCCAGCATTTCTGAGAATGCATTATTGCTAGAAACAAGAGTAGCATGAATTATTTAACTCGAAATATTAAACTGGATTGAGTACACTGCTGGAAATAGAGGAAATTCTGGGCCTTGTGAATCATTCATGAAGCTTTATTTAATACAGACTTCTTTTTGTCTTCACAGACCGGTGAATTGTATTTTACAACTTTTAGGATGTTTCTGTGTGTTTCATTCTACTCATAAATAGGTGGGAGTTTTTTCAATGCTTTCTAAGGAAGCACTTTAAAGTTATAATTTTACGTTGATTCCTGAGTACCTGTTTGCTTTGTTCACAAGTAAGGAGGTACAGAAAGAGGCAAAGTGTGTGGTGAAGGAAGAGGAAGGGTGTTATAGTTCCTGTTCGATCATACATATTTTCCCACTTTTGTGAATACTGAAAGCTGTGACACCCCAGTAAATTAACCCATTAATGTAACTAAATTAGTTTAGTTACAAGATTAGCTCAGCAGCTCCCATAAGCAGGCCATTGTTTTCTCTGCTTCCTTTTCACAATTCTAAAATAAAAGGATTTTTTATAGAGTGAGGACTGTTACACACTCAGGACAATAAAATTTTAGCGCTTGTGATACTCTCTTTTATTGGAAATAACATGTCCCGGGCTACACAAATACTTTGTTAGAACATGTGGTAAAACATGTTACTTTAGTTATGAGTCTTGATCTATGTCTCCAAATGAGAACAGAAAGAGTCTTTCCACTAATTTAAACACTATCCAGATGAAACTTTTAGAGCCACGTGCACACCACCACTGTTATTTACATGTAGACATAAAATGTAAGCCAAACAACCCTAAAGTGCTCTAATGTTTACATAATTTGTCAGGATATTTTATTTAAAATACCACTTAATATGACCAGAAATTTCTTTTCATATGTATGAATATTTACACTGTTAACATTCAGAGATGCATCAGCTACTGTCGATTTGGTAAAGTTCAAATGTGAGCTTGTAATAATGTACTTGGGACTTTTAGATGTTTAATAGTGTGAAGATCACAGTGATATAAGAGCGAAAGAAAAAACAATGAGTTGCTTTGGAACTCCAATGCAAACACTTGGTTCTTGATGTGGAAAACCTATCTGTTTTGGCTTTTTTACCCCAAAAACTGAGGGCAGTGGGGCTTTTCCTTGTAAATCAGTGTGCCTTTCAGGAATGCTGTCTGTTCAGATACGTGCCAGCATGTATTAAGTCTTTGCCTTTCCTTACTAAGGAGATGCAGGTAAGGGCCCATGGGACTGAATCACCACCTAATAAGGTCTTTGGAAGGACTTCTGAAGGCTGTGCTTTGACCCCATGGCATCCAGAGATACCGTCAGTGCCTGTTGTGATGTATGTGAGCCTATGAGGCCTACAGGCTAGGAGAATATCCTATCTCATAATGTTTGACTGCTATTATGAATCAAAATAAGATGCTATTTCATTTAGATGAATAGTGGCCCTTTTCTCATGGTCTTCTGAAGGAAATGTGGCAATATAAGGAAAAGAAGAAAGCAGGAATCGTAGCTGTATTTGAGGAAAAGCAGATAAATGCTAGAAATACCAAAACCTCTCAATTTTCAGTAGAAGTCCTCCTCTTCTCCCTTATCAAAGAAGAGTTATGACTGCTATTTACCATGAGATGTAGAGGTAGTATAGATCACAGTGACAGGATCACGAGTCTTGCTTGTGGACCTATGGCATGTATGAAAAAGAAGCATGCTGAAAAAACACTTGAATTTCTTTAAAGGCAATCTCATTTCAGAATGACAGGCCAGCAGATAAGATTACATGTTTCTTTATATAGCATTTTCTCGTAAAAGCTCTGGTGGTAAGATAGATTTCTCAGAAATATTGCTCTTTTCAAATACACATTTAATAAAAAGCATGCAACAGTCAACATCCGTTGGTGGCTCTCAGGTGATTTACCTGTTTGTAGCACAGGTCTGATAATATTTGCAATTAATCTGACTTCTTGGTGCTGCAAGTTACACATTTGTAAAGAAAATTCTAACTAAAGAATAAGGTGAATTTTTCTACTGGATAGATTTTCTTTTCTTTTTTTTGGCTAAGACTTCTCCACTCCATGCTAGGACAAGTCAATGAATTTGGTTTATCTTTACAGGAAGAGGGGAGCAGAAGTGACCTGTAGTTCCTGCATCCCAGGAAGAGAATGGAAAAAATCTAAACAGCAATTAATTTCTACTCAACAGTAGTGAGAAAAGAGTTGTGCTTTGTTCTCTGCTGCTTACACAGTTGTTCTTTCTTATGCTTGTCAAGGCAAATGTCACTGAAGCAAGAGGCTTTTAATCATCCAAATTAGCAAGGGAATATAGTCACCTATATAACTCCCTCTAACAGAAATTTGTTAATATCAAGTATATATAAAATACCATATGTACTTCTGGTGCCTATGGAAATACACTATTTATCTCCTCAAGCTAATATTAGACTTCATCATGGATTTTGTACATCTCCAGATAAGCACATACATTCTGTTTTTGCATTCACTATATGCATGTTGTTGCCACATCTATGAATTGTTCGTCTTGAATAAAGTTGAGAAAATTAGGGTGCCTCATCACCTGTATGACTGGAGCCTATCTGAAAGTCCTTTCTGTCTCTCCTTTCCCTGGACTGGTTGATTCAAAGCATAATAGCAGTTCTCAGTTCTTTTTCAAGAGATGTGTGCAGTTAAATCAAGGTTTGGCTATTGCCTGGTGCTGAAGTGACTGTGTTTGTCCTTTCAGATATTAGTACAAAGGTTGCTCATTTTCAGCTGAAAAACTAAACTGCAGTGAATGAATGTTTTGCTGTGGCTTTTAGTTATTGTGAACAAATGTAAGGGTCTGATTCACAAAGGGCTTTTGGAACAATTCATGAAGCGGGAAAGGAGCCATAGCTCCTTTATATCTTATAGCATTTGGGACATTTGTTAGAGATGTGGTAAACATCTTTTAAATCTTTTCAGCTCAATCAGTCTGAAAAGTTAGGACAAACCCGCTTGAAGATTGAGAGAGACAGGTTATCTGTGACATAAGTCATATCCTACTCAAAAACTTGACTTAAAGCCACTTCAGTTGACAGTGAGGTTACTTGAACCTGAATTTCATGCTTACTGGGTGACTGTTCTACCTGTTTTGTCATAGTATTAAAACATTTCCAGCTGAGGCAAACAGCTTGAACTCTCTATTTTCAAAAAGGTAATTTAAGTAAGTTTTTTCTTCCTCTTTCCTGACTGCAAAATACTTGCTCTCCTAATGATCAAACTCTAAATGCAGTTCACTCAGGTCCAAGGTGCCTCTAGCTTCTGCCATTGAGATAACTTTTCTTCTTTTTTTAGAAATACAAAGTAATCCTTTGGGGAAATTTATGGAAACTTGTAACTCTGTAAATTTATGGTATACCACCTTTTTTTTTCTTTAATTTTTTTTTTTTTATTCCATCTTGTAATCAGTTGTACAATTTGCTTGTCTTTTTCAGTCTTCAACCTCTAAGTCAATATTGATAGAAGTTGAAGGTGCAGGAATCTTCTGTCATCATGACATGTCTAGGGAAAAGTCAGATATCTCCTCTATCTGTAAAAACATCATTAAAAATAGGGCATCATTAAAATAAAGGCAGGAGTTTAAAGTACATGCTGCTTCTATTGGCACTGCTTCTGTTATATTCAGTGCGAAGATAGCTGTTTTTCAGACCTGGGGAAGAAGTGATAATAGTATATCCACTATATATGTCATAAAAGATATTCCTTCCCACTAAAAGAAATATTAAAGGCTAGCATGTGAATTATATGAAAATTACAATATACAATCTGCAGAGAGTAAGACTCGATTCTGTGGATCACCAGAAGGTTTCAGATAATGTCCTCAGCATTTCAGCATGCCAAAGCTGAATGGCAAGCTGTGAGCACGCACTTTGTCTCTCTTGGACTACCACTGTTACCTGCAGGGGTTGTTGACACAGGTACTTGTTGAATCTGGATGTAGTATTTTGTCTCAAAGCAAGTTTAATCTCAATGCCATGTGCCTTTTACTTAGATAATCACGGCCTGTGCTACTGCCTTACATCAGTACTGGGGTAATCTGTGCTAAGAAATACTGTGCACAGTTAAGAACTAGACACCAAGTGATAAAGACATGTATTAAAACCCTCTAAATGGCCTTATTTAATGGGAAGTCTGCCTGGTGATATCATACACCATATTAAGTTGATTAGTATGTAGCTTTGAAAGACAAAAATACAATGGTGATGTTACATGTATCACTGTATAAACTGCTGCACATAGAAAATAATGAGGTTAAAGGCACTGCAATGTTAGGAAAAGCCAGTGATGGAAGTCACACAATTGATGTGTTGTTGCTTCTGCAGGAAATGCACATTTTTATTTTCTACCCGTAGCAGCAAAGAAGTCACCATACTTCTCTTCCTTTCATTTGCCAGCATCAATCTATCAAAGCAACTGTTACATGATTCAAGAAGGAGCATCTCTCCCCCGCCATTTACTTCTACTCCACGTACAAATGTTGTCCTTGTGCATCCACATACTATAGCATGTTCATGACTAAGCCCTTGATTTTGGATGCCTACGCCAACACCTTCAGCTTTGCTGAAGTTTTGCTGGGATCTGTTCTAGGATCACTCCTGACAAATGTCTAGGGGAGCCACTCAGATATCTTTTCCACCTTTTGAAAAATAGCAGTATGAGGAAGGAAAGGTTTGTCAGCTCATTTTCTCTCCTTTAGATTTGAAGAGACTATGAAATGTTTGCCTGTAAGTATATACTTGCTTTGGAAAATGAGCGAACTGACTTTCTCCTTTAGGGCCTTCTATTTACCATCTGAATTTCCTGTAACACTCAAATATTACCTGCATGGATCATCCACAAGTAGCAACTCTTAATATTGACAGAATGCAAAATTTAAGTGTTGCATTTTACAGAAATATTTTGAATTTGTATTACTCTCTGTGTTAGAGGAATTGCCAGCTGATGTGCTGAAACAGTCTATGCCTTCTGTTGGGAGAGGAAAGTTCTTTCTTTGTGTTAGTAGTTTCCTGTGATTGGCAAAGATGTATTTAAGGAATTCACTGGTGAACATTACAACTGAATGTATGCAAGAATTTTGCCATATTGTGTATATAAGCAAGTAAATACTAAATTTAATTTTTTTAATATAGATCATAAATGCTTATTCTGCGTCTGTTGCAGCCAATGCTATCTCTCTTCTCCATAGTCTCCAAATCTTTTCCAGTCTGTACATAAATTAAGAGAGTTCATCTATTGCTTCCTATAGAAGATGCTTCCCACCAAGATGAAGCACATTTGGAAGTGCATTTTGTGCACTGAATGTCCTTCACTGTAAGGGCATTTCCTTCTTTTCTTCTTGAATATATTCATCAGTGACCTGGATGAGGGAACAGAGTGCACTGTCAGCAAGTTTGCTGATGATACAAAACTGGGAGGAGTGGCTGACACAC
>WUAM01000107.1:482278-493717 GCA_024336885.1 Actenoides hombroni | reverse complement strand
CTCTCAGCACTCTAGGATGTAACCCATCCAGCCCCATAGATTTATGCACATTGATACTGAGGAGCATGTCATGAACTATCTCCTCCCGAATTGTAGGGGGGGCATTGTGTTCCCAACCCCGTCTCTTGGCTTGGGGGAGTGACTTTCCCCGGTGCAAGTGTTCCCATTGCTAAAGACTGAGGCATAGAATGCATTAAGCACCTCAGCCTTCTCCTTGTCTTTTATTACCATATTTCCTCCTAAATCTAGTAGGGGATGGAGGCTTCCCCTGACCTTTCTTTTATTATTAATGTATTTATAGAAATTTTTCTTACGGCTTTTCACCTCTAAAGCCAGATTAACTTCTAGTTCAGCTTTTGACCTTCTAATTATCTCTCTGCGTGACCTGACAACATTCTTATACTCATTGTGAGTCATCTGCCTCTTCTTCCAGAGGCCATAAACCCTCCTTTTTTCTCTGATTTTTAAGCAAAACCTCCCTATTCAGCCAGGCCAGTCTTCTACACTGCTGACTTGTCTTAGGGCACGTGGGGATGGCCTGCTCCTACACCTTTAAGATTTCCTTCTTAAAAAATGTCCAGTCTTCCTGGACTCCTACATCCCTCAAAACTGACTCCCAAGGGATTCTATCCAGTGACCTCTGAAACAAGTCAAAGTCTGCCCTTGGAAAGTCCAGAGTGTCGGTATTGCCACCCCCCTTCCTAACATCTCCAAGAACAGAGGACTTAATAATTTTCATTGTCACTATAATTTGGAGAATTACAAATTAGATTCAGTAGAATCAGACCAGTTTCTTTCTTCATATCCCAGCTGAGTGCAACTTTTTACGACAGTGAGGATTTGCTGCTTGTCATGCATTACAACACTTGGCTCAGTCTTTGATAATACCCAGTTTAAGAAACTGCAAATAACTTACTGTAAGCATTTAGCTGATCTCACATTCTACTATAAATTGCCACACAGCGCTGGACTTCACTACCTATGTTTGCCCCTTGTTTTTCCACCTTTGTTATGATTTATGTGTATGATTGCGCTGTAATATATTTGAAACTTCTACTTTTGCAGACTGCCAAGACTTAGGGGTTTTAAAGTGATAATGGCTGTTTACATACATTAATCTGTGTTCTTTGTAACATACAGTAATACAGCTGGAACAGATTTATTAATCAACAGTTTTATAAATAAGCTAGTGAGTTTCAGCTGAACAAATTGGAGAAAAATAGAGACAAATGTTTCTTCAAGACATTTTGTCATGAGATTGTAATTAGAAACAAGGTTATTTTGATGTTTGGATTAAAAATAAATGTTGAGTTAAATCAAATAGTTGAATATTTATTTTACTGTTGTCAGCATTTTCTTTAATCTATTTTATGCTTGGAATGGCAAACTTTAATTAAATTTGTAGTTGTTTCAGCACAATTAAGAATGTCCTCTATGCATAACGGGACATAAATCTGCATGAAAATAAGCCATCTTTGAATACAAAAGTAATAATTGAATGAATCATTTAAATCATGCTTAATAGAAGGGACAAAACCATTTTATGATGCATAGCAGCTGCTTTGGTATAGCTCTATAAAATTCATATGGAGGAAAATTCCTTTGCTAAGGAATTCAAAGTGTTATAAAGAGATTTCTGGACATCAGAGTCCCTCCATCTATATCATAGCCAGTCACAGAATTAAGACAGTTATTACTGGCCTAAGCACTGTGGTTGGCTGGCTTTCTCTCTCTCTCTCTCTTTTTTTTTTTTTGTTTTTTGTTTGTTCGTTTGTTTTGGGTTTTGTGGGTTTTTTTGTTTTTGTTTTTTAACAGAAGGCTGTGGTGATTTTAGAGATACTTTCTGTATGTTCTTTGGTGCAGTACTTCATAATTCTCTGTATCTTTGAAATGCAAGTCAGAGCATCCAAACCAGTTGAGAGTTCCAGAGAAAAGGTTATTTCAGTATTGCTTTTAATAAGGACTATGTTAAAATTACATTTAAAATTTTTCTCACTGTGTTGGTGGTGTTATTCTCAACTACCAAAACCTGATTTCTAGTTTTGATTAGCAAATAGAAATCAGATGCTCTGTTCTTGCATTAATGGTAAAGAATGGGGCCGTAAATTTGCCTTCTGCACTACGGTAGAGCACTGAGTTCCTAAGAAATTCTTCTGCCATTTCGAACTTTGGTGTTCCTCAGCAGAAGGTTGTGGGTTGTCTCTGGAGCCCATGTGAAAAGCTATCTTCTTTGTGATTTAATTTTTTCCTACAAACTCTCTTTTCCTTCTCCCTGCTTTCAAATCCCTTTTGAATGCCAACTTTCAGGAATGTTTCCTATTTTATTCCCTTTACTATTGCTAAGGCATAATCTTCTGCTTTCAATGCAAGATGAATTATCTTCGGGTTTTGTTTGGTTTTTTAGCTATTGATTTAGAAAAGTGCTTAAAAACCAGAGTACATTTCAGATGTAGTTTAGAAGCATAAGCATTTATATACTTTCTAAAAAAGGAAATGTTTTCCCAAATTATGGCTTCAAACTGTATTCTTTTTTAGCTAGAGAATTTTAATAAAACAATGGATTTAATTTAAGCACCATGAAAATAGCTTTTAATAATTCTTGTGGTAAGATTGGGATTAAGAATAATCCAGCCCTCTTCAGAAAGGAGGGAAGTAGTTTTAGATCTAAACATCCTTCATTCAGTGGGAATGACAAGTATTTCAGAAGTGTTTCTGAATATTTGTAGTTTAATGTATTGAAGTGAAGGTGAGAGTCCAACACAATATCTGAAGCAAAGAAACCCCAAGAAAGAAGTTAGTTATCTGTTGTGTGCTGAGGCCTGTCATCGCTTTGCTTCTATAATATCTATTTTTAGAGGATAATGATAGGGAGTACTGACCACAGTCTACAGTGAAGGGAGGGCAAATGGCAACAAGTGACATGCTTATCAAGCTTTTAGAGATTGCATATGATACTGGCTGGCTTGAGTGCACTAAAAGGATCTTCAGGAGTTCATCTGCAGATTAGAAGATTCCATGAGGGGAAAAATTCAACAAAGTCTTTTATTCTGATTATCTGTTCTGCATTAGAAGGTTAGCATTCTACTAATGGTGAAAACTAAGTATTCAATTGTCAGTAATCTTCTTGGTCAGTGAAATTACTTATTGCAATTTTTTTTTTCCTGCAAAATATTAAAGGATGAGGAAATTACCTTGCATTAGGTCTTATTTTTAATCAAAACAGTTTGGTGTTAAAGGTGTAGGTGTTTTCAACACAATAGTTTATGTAGTACTTAAGAAAATCTGATTTTGAAGAGCATTATCTGGAGTATCAGCTATTGGTTGGAAACATACACAACAAAGATGACATGAAATCCAGCTTCTAATACACAGAAACAATATTTTCTCAACAAGATTATTCTTGTTGATTTCTTAAGATTTCTTAAACCAGCAGTGATCTGGATGACATTTTATGTAGCACTGTCTATAAAGTAAAGATCTGATATAAAATTCATGCTATCAGCTTTTTCCCCTCCAGAAATGCATGCTTCTTTAGATAAACCTGTTTTTCATGTGTATTCCCTTAGGTCCCCAGGGTGATCTTTCATCTTTTATTTGTTCAGTTTGAGATGAGTCCAGAAACAAATCACTCGTGCATACTCCTGAATTCGCAAGATCATAAATAAAAGTTTGATCCAGACATGACTTTGCCATTTATCTTTATCTCTCATCAAGAACATGAAAGAACAAATTTTATCAGCTTTAGTGCACTGAGAAAAAGCTAAGAAGGGAATTTTAAGTGGGATCCACCCCCAAAATTTGAAATTATTTCTTGCAAAGATTTTTGTGATTTACTTTGTTCCTCTCTTAATGGAACAAGAGTAAGTGTTTAAAAGGTCAGATATTGAGCAATTCATGGAAGTGGGCTGCTCATATTTTTCCATTTTAAAGACTGCTCTTTTACTTGGAAGTTTTAGTTGGACAGGTTAGAATTTTTAACATAATAGTTAGGCTATAGGTGATCCTGGCTTACTACTCATTTATTACATATATTTGACTTAATTTTACATAGTGTCATGGTTTAACCCCAGCTGACAATTAAGCCCCACACAGCTGCTCACTCCCTCTTTGCCCGGTGGGGTGAGGAAGTATAACTCTAGTGTTGAGATAAAAACAGTTTAATAGGACAGAAAGGGAAGGGAAAATAACAATAGAATATACAAGACAAGTGATGTGTTCACCACCTGCTGACTGATGCTCAGCCAGTTGCTGAGCCACAGCCCCAAAGCCAACTTCCCCCCAGTTTATATACTGGGAATGATGGCATATGGTATGGAATATTCTTTTGGCTAGTTTGGGGTAAGCTGTCCTAGTTGTCTCCTCCCAGCTCCTTCTGCGCTCCCAGCCTCCACTGGCAGGGCAGTATGAGAAACTGCAAAGTCCTTGACTTAGTATAAAGACTGCTCAGCAACAACTAAAACATCAGTGTGTTATCAACATTATTCTTATCCTAAATCCAAACCACAGCACTGCAGCAGCTATTAGGAAGGAAATGAACTTAATTCCAGCCAGAACCAGGATGTATAGCTCCACAGACATGCAAGGCATTTTAAAGATGTAAAAAGACAGGGTCTTTGCCTGAGGAGATGATGTGCTTTGTAGTAGAATCTGGCAAATTGAATTTGGTGACTCTATGTGCTGTCATGGATTATCCTGTAGGAGTGACTGTTCATATGAATGGATAGTGTCCCACTTCTGTCCAGGGTTCTGTCTAAATTATGTGGCAAAACATAATAACCACTAGTCCTCATAAACAGAAGACAGGGGAAAATAGAGTGTATTTTATGCTGAGAATCATGGGCCTGTTTGTTTAGTATTTGTCTAATAATCAGCCTTTTCACATTTCATCCAGGTTGAATTATGGTCCTGGAAACACTTGTGTTCAATTTGTCAGACAGCTTACTACTTATTAGAAGTAGCAGTTATATGTGGAGTATCTGCTTCTCTTTTATTTTTTCTTTATATAAGCATTACTATAATTATATTATTGGCATATTTACGATGGGGTGATGGGGCTGCTCTCTGCCAGGGAGTTACTATGATCACCTGCAGAACCAGGGGTCAACTGTCAAAATTTCTTTCTTTGAACAAATTCCTAACTAAAAAGGTAGAAAACCTCGTGTACTATTTGGACGCTTCCACTGTTTTTGTTTGGGTTTTTTTTAATTCTAATAGAAAAGCTGTCATGTCACATACATGTCTATATGAATCCACTTAGCTATTTTTTCAATATATATTTTGTAATTTCTCCTAGGAAGTGCTTGATTTCATCAGCTGATGCATTGGTCCATACATGGAAGTTCAGCTTTGTGTAACAGTTAAAAACAAATAGATCACTCTCTACTTTTCATAGGTAACCACGTGAGACAAGGTGTTGCTGCTTTTTAAATAACTTATGGGGGCTCTCAGTTCCATTTATACTTAGAGGATTGCCGTTCAACCTCAAGGTTTATAAGTAAACAAAATAAAAATTCAAATTTAGGTAGAAGATGGATTTTTTTTTTTTTTTTTTTCTTCTCATTCAGCATTGCCAGAGTCAAAAAATCAGAACTCATGTTTTCAACCTATTCAACGAGTATTGAAAAAAGAACATTGTGCTTTGCTTTTGTTCGGTAAAAATGGATTCTAGGGCACTTAGCCTTTCAAACAAAATGTTTATTGACAGAAAAAGTATTTCTTTTCAATAAGGTTGTCATTCTTATCAAGCTTGAATACTGTTATTTCAGGAAGACTTAGGTAGTGTCCAGCTGAGTTTCCAAAATCCATCAGTTTAGAAACTCAGTCTTAACATAACTCTGATTTTCACGTATTCATATTCCTACATCACATAATAATCCACAGGAACTGGAATCCCTGTGTGCTAGTGCTATATAAAGAGGCAATATTACATTATTAAAGTCAGCAGCTCCCTTAAGTTATGAACAATTTATTTTATAAAGCATAAGTTCTAGCTTCTGCTGTGAAACTGCCAACAGTAACACATCCTCCCTTTTTCTCTTGCATTCTGTCCCAGAAATGTCTATTGTAAGTCAAGAGTTTGTCCATCACAGCCCATAGACAAAAAAGAATTGTGTTTAAAAGGTGGGTTTTTTTAAAGCCTGCTTTTCTCATACTACAATCTGCTGTGTGTAGTAATGATGTTACCAGAAATAGCGTGCAATTGAAAGCTAGTTTTAAAATTATAACATAGGGAGTTTTTTAGAAGATGAGGAGTAGTGACATTTTTAGCAAATACCTGTGAGAATAAGTATTCCTCAGAAATGCTAAATGGAAAAATAAGAGTTTGGGGTTTGTTTGGTTTTGTGGGTTTTGTTTGTTTGTTTGTTGGGTTTTTTTGGCTGTTTGTTTTGGTATTTTTTTAAGAAAAAAAAGGTTTCTTTTAAACAAAACAAAAACAACGAACAAGAACAGCTTGAATCAGTAACAGGGCAAGGACTGTTAGGGGTTCTAATCAGAGACTGTATTAGTCATTGTTAAAGGCTGGAAAAGCTGAACAGAGCTTTAATTTGAATTAAGATCTGCCAGAGTTCACCACAAGCAACCAGAGTCAACTGATACATTCATCTGTTTTTTAAAACTCTTTGTTCCATGCTCCCAAGAAATAATAATTCCCTTTATTGCTATCAAAAGAATAGGGACTAAAAGAATATTTTACACATCTCTCAGTTTTGACAGGTTTTACCCTAAGCATGACTCATTGTTAGTTCAACTGCTATGTTTATTGATTTCTCAAATACAAGAGCTGGCTCACATCTTGAAATACAGTGGCTAAATGACTTCTGAGGAGCAAAATCACTTTGTGGATCTGACTGACCCATTATGTTAAGACATTTTACTGAAAATGCCAGATATATTTTTTATGATGTAGATATCAGTATGCTCCATAATGACTCATTTCAAATCTAACTTAAAGACATATTCTTTCTGTATGTACCGAAAGTAAACAAGATTGAATTACTTAAAGAATAGCTGTCTTAAAAAAATGCCTGCAGTCCAGTTCATGTGTTCAATACACTTAGAAAATCCATTTTAAACAATGGGGGGTTTTTTCTTATATTTCATTTGTCATAGTATCCTCTATCTGAAATTCAATAATAATGTATCTTACTGAGGAATGTGATATGCATTATAGCTTTCTCATTAAACTTTTAAATAAGATACTATTAGTATTGATGAATGTAATCCCAAATGGTCACTTAATCTCAAAATAGTCATTGATCACACATTCAGAATTTTAGTCTTGCAGCCAAACTAGTATATGTTGCTAATGGTCATGAATTTTATACCAAAAGGAATTAGTATCTTTCTTTGGCTGCAGTGTTATGAATTAGATTTACAAACTAGGGATGATTTAGTGAGTTTTGTGCTTTCCTAAATGCAACATGGTTTGCTAAAAAAAATGGTTTTGCATACATTTGATATATCAAATAGAATGCTTAAGCACACAGTTTAGAAGCCCAAAGTTTTTCAACTGTGGAAATATTTTGTCTTTGACAAAAATAATTTTTTTAAAATATAAATTAAGAGGCAGAATTATTCCACAGTACTGACTGATGTGCTATGTTGTGGTTGAAGTCACATTAATAGCAGAGATACTAAGGGTTTTTTAATAGCTTTAGACAACCTAACCCAAATCTCTAGGTAGAGGAGTCCTGCTGTTTTTACCATTTTAAATTTACACAAAGATGTATTTAAATGTACATAGGTATAGATATATGTCTATATTTAAATATAGATTGAAATATTTCTCTTGAGATGGCCTAGAATTTATATAACTACGAAGTGGAAGCATATACAAAAGAAAAAGGTTAATACTTCTCTAGTTTTCTCAGTGCTGTCATACATCTTTTGACTGAAGCCTGTCAGCGATGCTGTCTTGAAAGCAAAACCCCTAAACATCATATGCATGTCTTATTTCATTTGTTAAATGCAATCAAGCATAATTAAACTTTGCCCAGAGAAGTTGAGCACTTTCAGAACCCAACTGAACTAAGCTCTGGGCCATCTGGTCGGGACTCAGCGTTTGATCCTGCTTTGTTCAGGAAGCTGGACTAATGACTTCCTAAGATCCTTTCATCCTGGCTGAGTCTGTGAGTCAGTATTATCGCATCAGCCATATTCCCTCTTGAGAGAAAGATTCCTGAGTTTAAAAAAAAAAAAAAAAAAAAAAATTTTTTTGGAACTGTTCCCGAGAAATAAAACAAATGTCTATCCAAATGTCCAGTTTCATAATGTGCCAAATAATTTTATTCATCCTTCTATCCTCACTTATATTATTAATCTCCAAATATTTCTGTATCTTTGTGTATGAGAAATCTCATCCTCTGCCTTTCCAGGTAACTGAACAGATACAATTCTCACTGCAGTAATCAGATTTGATTGAAAGAAGTTCTGAAATGTTTGTGCTCTGCAAAATGAGGAAAATCAGTTGAAGTAAAAATCTACACTCTTGCTGAATGATCACAATTACTACTTTTTATGGTTAAGACAAAGAGGCTGGCCAGATCTGGAAACCAATTATTCTAAAATGTGGGGTGGGTGGGAATGCATATTTCTTTCCCAGTTATTCTGCATAATTCTGTCTCTATCAGCAGCACACACTGAATAATAGTTAATTTTTGCTTAAAATAGACAAGTTGGGGGAAAAAAACCTAAGGACTTAAAACCAAAAAAAAAAAATAAAAAAAATATCACTGTGGTGGATAAGACTTGCAACTGCTTTTTAATTCCAAACGGCAAGTTCCCTGGTCAGAAGAATCTAATGCACAAACTACAAGTGTAACTGTAACATTATTAATCAAGCTTTTAGTCTTGAAGGGGACACTTTTTATATTGTGCATTCACTTAAATTGCTTGAGTGAGAGGATGTTGGCTTTTTTAGTTTGCTTGTTTTCATAAGCAGAAAAAAGAAACAAGTAGGTTGAAATCTTAAAATCCTGCCACCTTTCCGGAAAAACTTCATCATTCCAAAGACAAGTTCAAGTGTCAGTACCTCTGGTAAGGACAACCTGTATCAATGGCAAATGGTCCAGAGCATGAGCAAACATCTTTAAAAGCTGTCCCATAGAGAATATTTGCTCTTCGCAAATGCTGTGAGTGTTCTGTGCCATGGGAGCTCCAAAGCTACTTGTCACATTTCAGAGAACCAGTGCAAACACATCAGAATTTAATTTTCTTCCTCAATCTTTCACTGTGCAGGCAATATCATTAACTTTAAATTTAAGTTGCAACCTTTATCTAGCAGCCACCTAAAGTGCTTATCACTTCTGAACTTGATGAAAAAGCCATTAGTCAGTGGAATATTTTTCCATTGACTTTAAAATGGACTTTTGGATCTGCTCCTGTCTACCTATCACACAAATGTAATAAAGTCGTCTCTGCAGTGTGACAGCATCAGCAAGGTGGACAATGAATAAGGCACAGTGTGCCGCTAGGATTTTCAGCAGGATCTTGTAGAGGATAGATTTATCAATGTTATCAGAGGCTCATCTGTGCTGTAAATCAAACTTTAGGGCTGTAGGTTGTTTGCATCTTTGTGAACATTAGTCATCTTGCTTCCCAAGGCATTCCTTCTCTTTAGGGACACAGCCATGACAGAGATTTTTGACAGTTCACTACCATCGTTGTTAATTTCTGTAGCATTTTGGGTGCAATTCACTTGGCCCTGGTGCTCTGTCAGCTTCTAGTGGTTCTAACTGCTTTCTTCAGTGTCATTATCTTAAAGATATTTTAAAACTGTATTTTCCTCCAGTGGAAAGCTTCCTGAATGTGACCGTCAGCTGCTTCTTGTAGAGGCTGAGACAAGAATGGATTTAAATTCTTGTCTCAGTCAACTTCATCTGTCCATGTTTTCTTTCAAGACCCTCCCGTCATTGTTTGTGCTGACATGTATGTGAACACACTGTGTCTAACGTGCTTAAGACTAAGAGGCTGCATAGTGGAATGAGGCCACATTTATTATTTTTCTGCTTCTCCTTCTCCCTCAGGTGGAGTTGAGATTGGATTGGTACCATTCCTACTCAGATCAGCTGTTCTCACTTTGGGACTTAGGATCAAGGAGTAATTGGAAGAGGAATAGGGCCTTTGCATCCCTCTGTGGTCTTCACTGGCTATGCTGGACAGACTTGCAGAGTAGAGAAAATAAGTAACTGTGCTAAGCGCATCTAAATCTCAGCGTTTCCTATGATAACTCCTTGTCTCTGTACTGTCCCCTGGGCATGGCTGTGTCTGAAACTGTGATCTAAAACATTCTGCTTAACAGCTTGAACTCCTGTTCAAGTGTTGATGGAGGATTTATGACTTTCTGTAGTTCATTTCTGCAAAAATTCACCTTTTTCTAAACTTAGTATGAAGAGGCTATAACTATTATTAGATTAGCTGAGGAAAGGTTTGCACATGGAAAAAAATGGTCATTTCATGCTGTATCAATTAGTAACACAAGGTGTTACACACCTTGATTGTTTATTTGTTTAAACATTTAGATAATTTGCAGATGCAGTGGACCTACTAGCTCTAGTCCTTACTGATATTTTATAGTCCTCATGTGTTCTAAATCTGCGTCTGGCTTTTTCACTTTCTCCCTTTGATTTTCAGTCGTTAGTAAAGAGGACTGACAGAAGTAACTGTGTCTTTTTTTCTAGCACATGATGCCAGTGCTACTTTATCTTTGCCTCGGATGTCTTCTTGAGTCAACACACTTAACAGCAATAGGGGTTTTGGTACAGTAGCATAATGAAGATCTTATGTCCTTGAGGTTAAGGGCTGATCATTGGTATTAATGTAACTTTTTTTTGTTGGTTTTTTTTTTGAAGATTCCTTCAGATAGTGGATTGTGTAAATGGTTCGGTTTACTGTCTAGGCATTTACGCTTTGTTGCAAGGTTTATATATTGTTGTGTAATCATGTCTGTGAATGATGGTCAAAGCTCAAGCCTTTTCTTGAAAAATATTTTATCTTAACTGGCATTGTACTTAGAAGGCTCAGGTTACCATAACAGTTGAAGAACTCAATTGACATAATGTAAATAAACTGTAGTTAGACTTAAATTACCAAGTTGAAGTGGTACTTCTCATTTTAGTAGGGAGCATATTGCTATTTCTTTGTTAATTTTTCTGTAATTTGATCTTGTGTCTTTTAAGTAAGGCTTTTGTACAAATGTTAGAGAACTTGGATCCATCTTATCTTTGAGGTTATGATTCCATTTTCTATGTGCCTCAGTTTCAACGCCTGTGTGATCCCATAATACAGTACTTGAGGTTCTGGAGTCTCAATGATGTGAAAAAAAGATGTTCCTCTGATCCTAGAAATACTCTGTATATATTTGTTCAGAGATCCTCAAATGATATGAAAGTATTCTGAGTCATACCTTCTACAAAGGTGTTTTAAAATTTGAATATATTA
>WUAM01000107.1:469308-482222 GCA_024336885.1 Actenoides hombroni | reverse complement strand
TATATTCTTTTTAAAGTATTTTAAATGATACAGGAATGTCATTCTGTATTAGCAATATATCAATATGTTATCAAACAATTTTGAATCTTAAAAAGAGATCAGTTGGATGCTTTCATTAAAAACTTCTGGGCTATTTCATGATGTAATATCAAGTCTAATTATTCAGTTTATTAAAAGATCAGGAGTGCTTGGAATGGGTGGTTAGTAAGACTTCCACATAGGAAGCTTAAAAATAATTAAGCTAATATATATATGTATATACACACATAAAATACAGCAATTAAATTCAAAGTTTGGTTTGCAAGACCTTGAGACATGTGCAAACCAGTCTTCCCCAAAAAGGCAGACTATCAAGTTGAGAAATGAAACTTTTATATTAATAGTATTTCTCATCAGCAGAATTTCACTGTTACTCCCAGCTGTGGTATTCATTACAGCAGCCATCTGCTTTGGCAGTGCCATTATTTCTTTTTTTGAGTATCTCAGATGAAATGAAAATCTTCATACAGTGAACACTGCTAGGAAACTAAAAAATCTAAATATAAGCTTGATATTAAAAGTTATTACAGCTCATTGCAATTTACGTTCTATTTGTATAGTTGTCCAAAAACAGACCACCATTTGCTGTTCTGAATATTTGGGGAAAGGCTGTCTATTTGGGTAGTTTTGCTTATATTAGTGTTCCAATAATTTTTGCAAACTTACAATGAAATAGGGTTTTAGAACTTGTTGGAAGTTTGACAAGCAAATGAATGGGGAGAAACACAGAATCAGCCAGGGCCACAGTGAGGACCATTCCTCTTCTCTCCGATTCTCTCCCCTATTACTGATATCCAATGATATGTCATTCTTAACTCGTACTTTTACTATATACCTTAATAGTCTTAAGCTTCCAGGTATTTGCATTTATCCTAATAGTTTATGTTCTTCCAGGGAGTGTTCTCAAATCCTTGCTGTGTTTTCTGTCTGTGCTTCCATAATCAGAACCTTTTGATACCAAGCTGTCTGAGAAATCTCACCTCTCCTTTTTTTTTAACTTTTCAACTTCTCTGGCTTTTCCCTTCTCACCTATTTCCTCTACCTTGCTTAGTGTTCATGAGACTAACTTTCTGTTTCTTAATCCCATCCCCATCTAGATATAATTATGAACTCTCTTACTCACTTCAATTTCCTTTTCTTTCTGTCTTTCCCTAAGAAAGTTCCCTTCTGAAATATATTTCTTGATCTCAAAAAATCCTCACTTAATCCATATGCTGTGTATTATTTTACCTCTTCTCAGAATTCATAATACATACTTTCCTTACTACTTGTCTTATATTTGGTAGTTTTACAGCTAATTCAGTCATAACAACCTTAGGAAATCTAAGGTAAGTATGTCCCAGCAAAAAGTGAAAATTCAGAGCTCAGTCCTTCTCCAACTTCTTATGATTTGGCTACACTGAGAAACTGGAACATGCTTAGGAAGCAATTAAACATGAGAAGACACCTGATTCCAGAACTTCTTTGCTCATTTTGCTGGTTGTATTTTGGGCTCAGAGGTGCTACATGACCAAGATTGTATATATCTTCTGATGAACTGGGCAGATGGTCTTGTTCATGTTAAGTGCAGCTAGATGGCATGAACTAGAAGGGTAGCCCATTTCATTCAAATTCCTGTACAGTGCTTCCCATTGTGATGGTTTATCAAAAAAGTCTGAGACTACAAAAGGTTTGCAGGTATAGAAATGAATTTTAAAAATATGCAGAGTAAAAAATAAATGCCATAGATGACAAATGCTGGCAGCTAAATTCAGTACTTATTTATACTCTTTTATATCTGATAAAGTACTTGAAATAGATACTTTTTACAAATACTGGCTAGCATATCTAATAATCTATACATTTACTTATTTTAAATAATGGAAATAAGAATTCTGGGGTTTTTTTTTTTGTTTTAACCTTGCGAGGATATGTATGGTAGTATATTAAATTAACATAAAATGTTATGATCACTGAAAGTGATGTATGGTCCTGTGTCCTCTTACCATGCACCAGGAATAATGAGAGGTAATTGCTTCAGGACATTGATTAAAGAGTTATTGAGTAAATTGGAGATGTATCTTACTACACAAATGACGTATCAAGTTTTGTCTCTGTTGTACTTCTACTTTATTACACTATTACTTTATTACTGTTACTACTCTAAACTAAAAATATTTCATGAAAGTATGTCTGGAGATATATAGCACACTATGTAGTTATTTGGTAAAACTGTGGGGAAAAATCCTTTTTTTAGAGGGGTTGTTTGAAAGGATTACTCTGACATCCCCAAAAGAGTTGTCTGTGGATGATTTTGATGAAACTAGATCTTTAGCTGTCACGTCTTTAATTGGGAAGGATCATGAAGAGCACATACTAGTCACTGAAAGCCTATTAATACCACACTGGACAGAATTCATTAAGATGTGTCTATTTCCTGTTACACCTAAGTGTAGACACCTAGGCATCTAAGTGACTAACACCTATTTGGTGTTAGACATTACCAACAAAATGAGGCTAAAATAAAGGAAGCCTCTTGATAATGACACACTGATCCTTCATATGTTTTAAAATAATCTGGAAATAATGATTTTGTTGTTTTTAGCTGAGGAAAATACATACAATGCACTGTACATTAATAACTTCTCAAAGATTTGTGTTTCTGACATGTTTCTCATTTATTTACAAGACAATTTTTTTTTTTCTGTGTTACCTCTGCAAGATACAAATCCCAATATGCTAAAAGGAAAAACATAATTCACTGAGAAGCTTCTATTCTTGAAGTGTCATCACATATTAGAAAACGGTATCCTCAACTTAATCATTTAAATTTTTGGAATAAAATGCTTTGCCAGCTAGCTTTCTGCATACATAACAACAACACAGTTGTCTTCAATAACATTTCCCTTGCATTGTTTTTGAGCAGCATATTAAATGAAAGCACTGCATTAATAGGAGGTTTGCTTTAAGAACAGTCATGGAAAAAGGAGAACTCATTCTCTATCCAATCATCCTAGAAAATTACATGAAAGTATCTTAAGAGTGGAAAAAGATGGATTGCCCTGAAACCTTTGCACACATCTGCACTAAATTAGTATGGCACAAAGATTTGCAAGTCAGTTGATGTGTCCTCACAATGCAGGGTGCAGAAGTAGTGGTCAAGATCTTGAGAGAAAGGGATAGTTGTGTCAGTGTGTCTTTCTCTTGACAGTTAGTATCCATTGGCATTTTACACTTATCATTACCTTTTTTAAGCAACTTTTTAAAATCAATCTCTTAGCAATTTTGTTCACCTTAGTTCAAGACGTTTAAAGGAAGACCCTGAAAAGATCCAGGGAGATTGATTGTGATAAGAGCGGCTAATTTGTTTGTTTGTTTTATAAAAGGAGGGGATAAGAAAGTGATTTATATGCTAAAGGAGAATGTTGCCATGAGAACAAATAAATTACTGTAAACTACAAAGTAGGAGAATAACTATGAAGTGTTCACCTCCAGAGCAGTGGGGTCTTGCGCCAATCTTCCAATAGTAAAGTAGAGGCAACATCCTACTCAGCTTGACGGGAGGTTTGATGAGAGATTCTAGGAGAGTTGCATATCATAGCAGCGGGACATGTTTGATAGAGAAGAGGGCTTTTAAAATCTTATTACTCAGTAACTACGGTGCAGTTTGCAACCAGTTCCAGTGATTAAAAAATAAATAAATAAAAATTTGTAGAAGAAGCTGATTGTTAAATACTTCCAGAACCAAAGTGCACATAATTCAAAGAAAAAAAGCTGCAATGAAAGTGGAACAATTCTGCACTATGAAGTAGGTGGACTGGGTGATATATGAGAGGATTTCCATGTCTAATTGCATTTGATCACTTTGATCTTCAAACTCTATTATATTTCTCATTGATGATTTCTTGCTTTCAACTGACTTGCATTCATTTTTTTCCAGTCCTACATCAAACATTCCTGCCCATCTTGGCATCATTCATCTATAATCTATCACCTTTCCTTTTTAATTTTTTCTTTTTCTTTTTCTTTTTTTAAAACATCTGTTGTAAAGTATTTATCACACCATAAAAGTGTGTTAACAAACAAGTGTTTGTGAGCAAACTGATAGTGGAATAAGTTTTCTGGAGCTCTCATCTAGTGAATTCCTGCCCTATCCCACTGTTATCACTCACACAGAAGAGAACCACTCACTTCCAGGGAATTTAAGACAAATAAATTTCTCCAGTTCCTTTCAACTTGACAGTGTTAGTCAAAGGAAAGGATTCAGTAGCTTAAATGAGACAAAAGAACAAATAGTAGCGTGAAGTCTGTACTAAAGACTTTTTTCTCCATCTCAGGTTTTGGCAGTGGATGAAAGAGACTATATAAGGGTGAGTTGAATCCAGTCAGTAGATTCAAAACACGAAAAGATACCTAAGCAGATTAAATAAGTTTGAAATCAAAGCTGGCTCAGTAACAAGCTTTAGTGTAGACAGTGAAACGCCATATCCATGACACTGAAAACTTCTGTCTAGACCTTATCTTCTGTAAGAAAAGACATTAATCTACAGAGTTGACTAGAATTAGGAGTTTCCTCTCATTCTGAATACTGAATCACTTATAAAGATTGCACTTCCTATAGGGTCTTCCAATGGTGAATTTCAAAGTGTTTTAAGAATATACAGAAGTGTATTTATGTCATGGTTTTGGTGTACTGTTTCTGTTCTCTCTGAGAACTGTTCTGTTTCTTTGATATCCTACTTTCTTGTGCTTGTTTTTACCCCATTTCTGCTTTGGAATAAAGTGAAAAAAATCAGTTGCTGGGAAAGGATAGTTGTGAGTGCAGGATAGTGCAGGTCATGGTCCTTATGTTTTGTGTGGATGTCACCAATGAAAACTTTCTTGGTGGAAAGTGAACGTTGCTGTGACCACTTTACATTACTACGAGATCTTGTCTCTTTTTGGTCAAGTTAATGGTGACCTGTAAAATTTTTGCTTCTCTAGCAGTTACTGTTACTCTGTTGAGGTATGTGATTAGCTGTGCTTCTGCAACATGGGCCATGACTTAATGTCTGAAGACATGCTGGGCACAGATCCTTGACTAAGCACTGGAAGCAGTAGGAGAGGTTCAATGTCATGGCCAAACATGTCACATTATGAAGAGGCAGGGATTAGCTGCTCGGGTAAGTGTGCATCATGCACAGGTGGGCTGTCTTGAAGGCTGGCTCCACAAAGGGCTGCAATGCATTGCGCTCTTGCCTGATTCCCCTACTCCTCTCTCAAATATTAATGCAGGCTTCATTAAGTGTTGTTGCAAAGTGCTGTAGGTCTTTGGATTGATAAAGGTTTGGTTTTTTTTCTCTTTTCATTTCCTGCTTATTGCTTAAATGTGTTATCTTTAGTTCCATAGATGGCAACTAAAACTTGTAGTGTCACAGTGATTTTAACGATCTAGGAGCTTCTTAATGGACTGATGCACAGTATCTGTTTTGCCTTTTGTTCATAGTAGCAAATATAATATTCTGGAGGATAATATTTTGTATTGATTTAACTTCAAAAATCAGTAAATAAAAATAACCTGGCACAAGAGGGAATTCTATTACAGTCTTCATGGAATTTGTAGGAAGATGAAATAAAACCATAAAATGAAGTAATATGTATAAGTAATCAAACCATGTTGACTACATCATTATGAATGACAAACTTATGATATAAAGTACTTTCTTAGTACTCAAGGTCTATTTTTATTTGTGACTCTCTTTCTATTCTCATGGGCATAGCACATAAAAATGATCTATATTGTTTAAAGAAGTGTCAGAAAGGCAGAATCTTTCAGGGAAGCACTAAAATATGCTTTTCATTTCTATTCTGCTTGTCTTCAGCTTAGCCCTCTGCTCATTATGCTTCCCAATCTTACTGATTCAGGGAATGCTGTAAAAGCTATTGTACTGAACTATTTGTCAATGGGTTTTGCTAGAACTGCTCTGTGGTATTTGGTTCAAGGGAAGCCCCTATTAAATAAATCAAAATGGCTACTAAGTGTAGTATTCTGCCAAAAAATGAATACCTAGAGATCTAGACTAGTGTAAGTGAAAGCACCATTGGGCAAAGATGACTATAGCTGGAACAGCTGACTCACTGTGATGCCATTTTGAGGCTCTTTTGGCCAGTGTAGTAGACTAGAAATCAGGAAATCAGCTGCAGAATTTTTGTCCAATTTCACAGTTTTACAATTTTATTTTATTTTTTTTTTAACCTCACCCCCACTACTCACTACATGTTTATTATAGCTGCTGCCATAAAGAGGAAAACACATTTCTCGGTTCTCTATTACAGATGAAGCAAAAAGATCTTGTTACTTTTGCACGTTCTGGATGAAAGTGTGGAAAATCAATAAATATATATATAGACTGGAGGTTTTTAATGAGAACAGACAGCTAGAGAACAGGAGTTAAGATTTCTTTGTGTATATGTGGAACATGCTCCCTAAATTGTTTTTATAAGGTTAAAATTGCATCTAACATTCTTTTAAAAGTTAAGTCAGTCAATATATTACATAAATTGGGAATTTGTATTTGATTAAAGATTATATGGTATACTGATGTTTGCAGCTTAAGACCTTCATGTAGGTAGTACCAGTTTATCATTGACCTGATTTATTTCATGTTTTCCTGAAGTTCAACATCAGTCATAGTGCACAACGCTAAAATAAAATCCTTTTAAAACTCAGAACTGGGTTTGAATAAGGTTAGAGGGTGGAAGACTTCGCCTGCTTTTGAACACCTCTCCCCACTACTCTAAAGGGTCATTTCAGAGACAATCATGGAGTGAATAAATGAGAATCACTCAGGCATATTTTGGGGGCAGAAGGAGCTACTAAGGTCCTTCTTGTAGTTGGCAACTTGATATCTTTTGCCTCTAACAAACATATATAGACACTGATATTTGAAATGTGCTTATCGGTTACATCGGGAGAGTAATTTTTCCCTTCACTTCCTTATGTAAGTTATTAGACAGTTAAAAAAAAAAAAGAACTTACATAAAACATTTTTTTTTGATTGAGGAATAATTTATTGTGTCCTTGCACATAATAATCTCCCCTTTGGGAATCCTGTCACTTTGACAGGAAGGAAGAAAGGGGGAAAAGATAACTGAATAGTGGGAATATTGCAGCTTCCATTACTGGATCCAGACATCCAGTTTTACAAAGCGTTTTATTATCTGAGTCTGAATATCAGGGGAAGGGGTGTGGAAACGGGCAAATAGGGCATGAAAACATAAAGATCAATTAAATGATTCAGCATTATACTTTTTGCAATATTAGGCACTGTATTGCATACCCTACATATCAAACATGATAATTAGATCCGCGGAGATCATAACCACAACTATGCTGAATGTATAAAGCTGTCAGAGAGCGTGGTCATTCAGGCACACACTGCTAATGCTTATTCAGTCAGAAAATAATGAAAAATGTAAAAACAAATGCCAAGAGTCACAAACTAAGAACCAAGACAAAAAGAGTATGAAGTTCTCTTATGCTACAATCTTTCACTTAAAATCTTGTCCTAACTATTTAAATGTGCGTGAACAGGAAAATTTTTAAAAGGAACCTCTAAATAAAATGTAAGTTTAATTTGATATAATGACTTTTCCTTTTCTCGAAATAGAAAAGCAAAGAATCTAAAACATTAAATCTAAGGCTGATCTGGAATATCAAACAATGACAGTATTCTCTGAAATTTGATTTGTGATCTGCATATTGAGGGAGTCAAGCTGAGAGTGTGGATTGAAAGCATCTTTCTCATTATTGGGAAATTGTAACATACTAGTCCTTAAACTAGTTGTTGATTAAAGATTGTGGTTATGAAGGAAAAGCATAGAATTCCCAGATTCCTGAATAGGAATATATAGAATCATTTGCTATAAACCCACGTTTGCATACTATCTCTCATTTCTTACGGAGTCTCCCACATGTGACATCACCCTTGCATCCTATTACAGTTGTTCTCTTTTGGTTTTGACTTAAATAATATATTTGCTAGGTTCTTATTGTTTTACATTGTAGTAAAAAAGACAAAAAAAAAAAATATTTTGAGAATCGTACCCATTTCTTATTAACCCCTTCAGGAGTTAAATTTACATAGAACTCTTTAGACACTTCTCTGAGTTGGACTGCATAAACCCAGTCAGTCTGGCTGAAAAATTAAAATCAACCAACCATGTTTATGTAACCAAAGTCAGCTAATTAACACCAGCATATTTCTATTTTATTTTTTTATGCAACTAAGAAATGAGTGTGTGAAAACTGCCTCTAGTGGATTGATACAAATTACCATCGTAATGGCATTTGAGAAAAAATTGTGGTGCTAGTTCAAACAGAAAGGAGTTGTGAGGACAGATAAACATTTTAGTAAATTGATAATTGTTTGGGTTAATTGTTTTCTTATAAGTAAGTTAGAGAATCTTTAGAAACTTCCAAATTTGGGACAGCAGATGTGGTAAAGTTATGTATTTTTGTATGCATTTACATAAAATGAAGAAAAGACGTGGAAATGTCTGCATAACTTGTGTTCAAAATCTGGACAACCTTTTGTTGAAAAAAGTGTTTAAATTCTCAAGTTCTTACCCAATCAAGAAACTGTATTTCTAATCTACTCCTTTTTCTTTTTTTTTTTTTTTCAATAGGCTATCTACCATTCCAGAAAGACTTTTGTTTGCTTTAATTACAACTGAAATCACACTATCTCTGCTGCCTGCAGAGCTTTCAGGAACTGTCACTCTCATTTTCAATTTATAGATGTCCCAATTTCCCTCCTCTCTCTAAATTCAGAGCATTATCAGACTTTCATGCAGAGAGTACTTTGCTTTTGCACACAGCTGTTCTCCATGGTTGCATGTTCATTTTCAGAGAGCACTTCCTCGCAGCTCTGCAAGAAAGCTGTGTTAATTAGAAGTAAACCTCAGGATGATTCAGAGTTTAGTTCCAAGGTATATTTGAGCCTTCTTTTGCCTATGGAATAGGCAAGAGCTTTCAGGTGGCCAAAGTTTATTTGGTGTTTTTTAAATGTTTTTCCTATTTTACTATTGCTTAGAAAGTAATAAGAATTTCTCAGGTGTCACAAAATGCTTTTTTGTTTTCATGGGTGAGGAGGTGGTACCTTTGTCCTATGTTTTGTTTTTTTTTACTTATCCAAATTTTATATTTAGAAGTGATCCTGTAGTCATCTTGTGCTTGCCACAAAATGAGCTGTAATGATGACAAGCAGAGGAGAATTAGGGGCGGTGAAAACTGGAAGAATTAAGCTGCACAAAAATGGAAAGAGGGACCATTAGAGATCTGTGACAGTTTTGAAACCTGTAGCTTTCACATTTCTATTTCCTTAATTGAAAACTGAAAAAAAAGAAAACTGATTTCTTGCTAAGACAGTCGAATTCCAAAGCATTCCAGTTTTCAGGTAGCTCCAGCTAGGTAAGACATCTATAAAGGCACACAGTCAAGTGGGTTTTTTTGTCATTCCTGTAATAAACACGAATATATATTCAAGGTGTGGAGAGGCTTTATGGAGGAGAATAATGCCAGAGATCTGGGAGCCCTGAGCACAGTCACCTCTCAGATTATGCGACTGGAATGAGAAACTTGCACCTCTCCAGCCTTCTTGTATTGTACTGGTAGACACCAAATGAAGATGTGGGTTAAAGGAATATTCAAATTTGGCATTTGGGAGCTTTCATGTTTCCTTTGACTGCTAAACCAAGACTGGTTGGTTAGGGAGAGCCCCACTCCATCATGTGCCTATACCACATAAGGATGTTGTCAGTTCCTACAAGCACAGCAAATAGTTCTCGAATCCTCTGCTTCTCTTCCCCTACAACTCCAGAGGAACATGATGTGTAGAGAATGGAGTTCATAATAAAGTAGTAGTGCTAAAAAGTGTTTGATAAACACTAAAACTAGAAGAAAAAAGGTATGCAATAAAATGTATTGATTTGTTTTTAAAGCAATGTAAACCAGCATAGGCTAATTACACCCTTATGTGTGTGGTGCTTACACAGATATTTGCTCCACAGAATACACATGTTGCTATGGCAATCATTTTGTTTGTGAAATGTTAAGTAAACTTAAAAAAGCCTTGAAATGTTTTTTTCTGTTGTGACTAGAATCTCCAACCCACACACAACTGTTCTGAAATAGCTAATAGTCTTCTTGTATATAGGATTCATATTTCAAACTTGCAGTAGCACTACTGCTGTCAGAAGTGATCTATGCATTGCACACTTGTCTGCAAGCGCGAAGCAGATGAAACCTCTTCCTCCACCCGTACTGTTTTGCCTCATGCTCGGCACCGCTTGTTTGTGCTCCATGGCACTTGCCTTTCTCGTTTCCAAGGGCATAGCCTGTCTTCCCCACATGCATAAGATCCCTTTAAGAGCCCTGTGGGATGATTCACTTTTCCTTATGTTCCAAATGAAAAGGATGTTCTCGGCTGTCATCATACACAATCATACACACACAAAAAAAAGCGCCCAGTTTTCTGAATTTGTGGTTTATTTATAGAAGTTCCTAATGCCTGGCTCAGCTGTTTACATGGTAGGGTGGGTGTTCAGGTTGATGTATGGCCTACCTTTCTCTCCAGGAGTAGAGAAGCCTTGATAAGATCCACAAGTGCTGTTCACCTGTAGCCATTACTGACATCATCTCTCCTCAGAGAGCTGCCACAGTGGCAAATGGGTGAAAACTAATGCTTTGCACTTTGCCTGATATTTCCTCAGAACCTGTGAATAGTAGTGATATAGATTTTTATTCCACTGCTATCCAGGGCAATAGTTTGTAAGGACATACCTGGCAAATTCTGTCCATAGAAAGGACCTATTTTTTCAAAGTAAATGTTACAACTCCATTTTTATGAGTGCTCACTTAAATTTTCATCTGTGAACAGCATTCTTTTATAACCTGTGACAAAACATTGAGAGAAAGATACACTTGGACTATTTATAAGAACTTCTGGTGGACATGTAACAATGACATCATAGTTAACTATTTGCCTTTTTTAAATTTATATATTTGCATACAATTCTCTGTCTCTTCTGCATCACAGCCATTTTGAGATGTGTGTGAGATAGTATTTTAAGAAGGAATAAGTAGGAAGCTGCAGTGTAAAACGTTTATGTGGATTTTGCCTTTAATGGATATATTCATATCCAGAATCCTCCTTAATTTGATGACTACCCAGAAAACACTTCAGTACTTTCACTCCCTTTAAAATAATAGCGACTATGTCAGCACTTACTCAGTTGCAGCACCATTTTTGAGAAGTCTGTCTCCATGATTGTGCCCATAATATGCCTATGATTCTATAATTTCACAGCTTGGTTCTGAGTTCTCTGGGAGGTGAAAGCTTTGTCTCACACAGAGAAAAGATCCTGCCAAGAAGTGGATCGACTGCAAAAAGAGGAATTCATATGCCTTACTTAGGCATAAATCGACACCTGCCTCTCTTTTCTCCTGACGACTGCAGTCCTTGCTCCAGACTGCAAGAACTGTGCAGAAAGCAGCTGTTGCCTGGGTCTTTTATCTCTGTGAAATACAACCTTTGTTGGGGTTCCTGCAAGCTCTGGGAGCGCAGCCTGAAGCCAAAAGGGATGATGTTTATATCTGGGAATAGCTGCTGAGGAAAATAAGGGTTAAGCACAGACAGATACTGCTCTTGAACTGCGGGAAGACTAAAGAGGAGATAGAAAGGCAGGAAGCAGGAAATAAAGTAGTAGAAAATAGTCTGTGTTTAACTTCTGCAACTCCAGTTTGTTGTAACCTCACTACAGGAAGATGAATAGTGATTGAGGTGGGCACAAACCAAGGAACAGACCTACCAGCTTTGACAAAAATGATGTGTGTTTTCTGTATGAGTGATAGGGTTGTATGGGCAAAAATTTGTATCCAGTTATATTGAAGTTTAATCATAAGGATTGCTTTAAGCTGTAATTTTAAGAGGAATATACCTTGGGATAAGAAAGATTGCTCTGAAGGAGATTTAATTGATGTGTTGGTTAAAAAAAAAAATGTTAAAGCATTTATATAGTATATATGACTAACAAACAAAATTGTATTGCTCAAAAAAGACATAAATGGTCTCTGTTCTGGATCCTCAGAATCATACAATCACAGAATCTTAAGGGTTGGAAGGGACCCCAAAAGATCATCTAGTCCAACCCCCCTGCCAGAGCAGGACCACCTAGAGCAGAGCACACAGGAACGTGTCCAGGCGGGTTTTAAATGTCTCTAGAGAAGGAGACCCCCACAACCCCCCTGGGCAGCCTGTTCCAGTGCTCTTGTCACCCTCACAGTGAAAAAGTTTTTCCTTATGTTTCTGAAGAAACTCCCTCTTAATTGAACTGCTTAGAAAGCTGAATTTGGAAAAGGGTATTTTGCATTGTCCTCTAAAAAAGAAATTCAAATAGCTTGATGGGGAAAGGAAACCTCATAGAATTTATATATGGTGAGAATTAGCAAACTCTCAGCCTTATAATCTCCATTAATGTCACTATTGTCTGCAAGTCAAAGAGCAAATGAAAGAGGAGAGAGTTTTGCTTTAGCTAAGCTTAGCTAGCATTTGGCATAAACCTACTGAAATCTTGATCCTTCACAAGCAAAATGCCATACATTTCAGCAAGGTGATTTTTCACTTTTAAATCTTTGAATATGAAAGCAGGTTGAAGGAGGTGATTCTCCCCCTCTACTCCACTTTCGTGAGACCTCACGCAGAGTACTGCGTCCAGTTCTGGAGCCCCCATTGCAGGAAGGATATGGATATGCTGGAACATGTCCAGAGAAGGGCCATGAGGATGATCAGAGGGCTGGAGCACCCCTCCTATGGGGACAGACTGAGAGAGTTGGGGCTGTTCAGTCTAGAAACACG
>WUAM01000107.1:435961-469208 GCA_024336885.1 Actenoides hombroni | reverse complement strand
TCCCTGCCCATGGCAGGGAGGTTGGAACTAGATGATCTTTAAGGTCCCTTCCAACCCTGACAATTCTATGATTCTAATGTGTGCCTAGAATTTGTGGAGTGAAAAAAAAACCAAAACCACCAACCCCAAAAAACCCAAACTCCAAACAAACCACAAACCACCCTGAGTATCAGGCCCTCTCTCATTCATTTTACCAAGGAGATCATGCTGGATGGAATTTCAGGTGGGGTTGTTACCTGGCTTTTGTGGTCACACATAAGTACAGCCTATTTCTGTTGCCAGCCTTGAACTGACATATTTGCATTTGAGAAGGAAGTGGTTGTTGGCTGTTTGCAGTGTTGGCTGATTGCAGCTCGGGACAGTATATGAGTCTTAATGGCGGCTGCTTTTTAAGATTTCTGATTCAGGCTACAAGAAGATAAAAAGATTCCTTCAGCACCAAAGCAAAGGTGATTCAAGGGTTTGATGACATTAGACAGGGCATTGAAGAACCCTTTGTGTTTTTAACAGAGTGGAATTTAAAAATGTATATGATAATAATTTTTTCTATAGTGTTTTCCATTTTTAGACATTTCAGATTTTTAGCATTTTTTTTCCTCCTAACTGCTGTGAGTTTGTTGCTGGTCAGACAGTTGCATTTCTGAGACACTCTAGGTAGTCATATCACAGTTGCAAATCCAATGGAAAGCAAGAATAGTCAACAGCAGAGCAACTCTAGCTTCTGGGCTTTGCAGGGGTGGAATTAGTATGGAGGACCTTTCCTATGACTCATATCAGCAGAGTTGCCCAGGGGAACTGCAGACAGCCCCAGCTTGCAGGTCAGATCTCTGTGTCTGCTGTAGTTTGAAGGCTGTTGCCCTTCATCTTCTTTCCTCTTCTCTCCCCCCTCATTCCAAGAAATTCTACTAGGAAAACTGTACAATATTGTTGACAGTAAAGATTTGAATTAAATGTGGCATTTCTCTAATCCCTTAGTCATTCAGCCTACTTCATAAGTACAATTTTAATTTGGGAGCCTGAAGCTTTTGTAAGCAACATCTGAAATACTCTTTTATAGGACTGGGAATAAGAACCAAAGAAAATGTTTTAATAGATTTAGTGTTGCTTAACTTTAGTATGATAGTATAGTTTTTTCTTTTACTGAATTTTATTTTTTTTTAGTTGATAACTGGTTTTGGTGCATGTTTAGTGAAACACACTGTTCCTAGATTCTATTAAAAAAAAAATAAATTAAAAAATCAGGAGTGACTTTCAAGTTTAATTACTTATAATGCTGAACTGGAATTGCTTTAGATTCACTCACAATGTAAGTTTAACTTCTTTTTTCTTTTTTTTAACTTTTACATTTTTTTTTTTCTTTTTTTGAGCTAAGACTTCAAAATAATTTCTAAAGCACAGTTATATGCAAGTGTGGTAGGCCTTTTGAGAAAAAAAAACTCATTGGGAAATACGACTTGACTGTGTACTTCCCGATGAAACCTCAAATATGATAAAGGTTTTCAGTATTGAAAAATAAATTGTACACATTTTCTTTTTTAGTGACTTTTTTCATCCAACCCATTTATGTCTGTTTATGCCTTGATATATATGTGGGAAATGGACTGAAGAGACAGGACCTGCATTTAATCTGATCATGCAAAGACTGTGACAGCATGTGTTTACTCTGAAACGTACAGCAGACAGCAGCTATAACAGAATGACAAAGACTGCATATGGTTTGTTCTCCTCCCTGTTACATTTAAACCAACAGCATTACTGCATTATTTGAGGGGGGTGTTGTTCTCAGCTCCTCTTGTTTTGTTTTTGTTTCACACTAACATTGCAGGTTTATTTGGTACTTACCATAACTGGCAGAATTATGAATGTCATACAGGAGGCTTTATCAGATGAGCTGTTAGTTGTGAAGTTGAAGACTTTGAATAAGCATATGTGCACAAATAAATAGAAGCTAAAAGAAGAAAGATATCTGTATAAAAGGATGGGCGCAGTGTGTTGCAGCTGTTTATGTGCAAGTGCAGCTTACACTTGGTATCCAAGATTTCAAATTGGCAAAGCTTTTCTTTCTTTCACCACTATTCCCAGTTACGATCATCAATCCCAATACAGCAATGCAGGAAAGGTTTCTACATTTATCTTCTGAATTAACTCAGGGGACACTTACATCCTGTTTATACATAGTATCTGTTCTCATGCATAGTATCTGCAGGTGTGGTGGGTGCACTATAAAATGAAACACTATTCCGTATTGCTCAGCTCTTGCTTATGGAGTACTTCAGAAGAGGGTAGACTGAGTGTAGACTACAGGACTGGGGAAAGTTCACACACATGTTATCTGTTTTATTACATGTTTCAGATGAATATGTTTGACACAGTTTGATTTCTCAGCAATTCAAGATACATGTAATTAGTGTACTAATCATTTAAAGTCTGTAACCTGTTTCAAAGCTCTCAGTTGGAGGAGACAAGTGTGCACTGGGAAGTGAGCTTGAAGATGACACAAAAAGAATCAGTTCTGCATTTCAGTGAGCTGTTTTCCAGTTGTCTGCATTTCTTTAATGGTGTCTAGTGAGGTTTTCTTTTTTGGCATCCAAAATTGCTATTCATTTGATATTTCTTTTTTTAATTAGTACCTGCATAATCTTCTGTGGATACTCCAGTGTGGCATTCAGGCTAAAATATGCTGTAAATATCCTTGACTTGAGCAAAGATTGTTCTTCTCAGTACCTCATCTAGTTCCACACTGTGATGTTGTCCTTGAAACCTGGGATTGTTTCAGTTCTTGACTTCTAAGCTCTTAAGAAATAATATAATTCCTGATTCTGTTGTCTTCATGGACTTGATTCAGTGATGATGGGTCAAGCTTTTAACTCACAACATACAAGACTGAAATAAAGACTTTAAAACCATTATTTCTACTCAGTTAATGGGTATCATTCTAAGACTCAATTTTCTTGAGGGGAAGCTTGATAGACAAATGAGAATTTAAATAAAGTCAAACAGAAAGAGCTAACAAACCTGCTGTGTTAGCAGGTTTCAATCTGTCTGTAATACACCAATCTGCTATGAAAACATTTTGGAGCAAGCTTGCAAGTTCTAAATTATTATATAAGGTGAAAGTAATTTACTTTAAATGGCAATGACACTATTTATAATCTGTCTTCTCCCAGTGGGGTAGCAAATTTTGGAGAGCTGTTGAATTCCTAAATTACAGACGACCAACACTATCCATGGTATTCCGCTCTATGGAAGTTCTGGTGAGGGCAGAAGCTGCAAGTGTTGCCATCTAGAGGACCTGGGAATCCATGTTTCTCAATCATTGTAGACTTGTGTCATACAAGAAGTTGCTATAAAGGCTGAACATAGAAGAGCTTGTGTACTACAATAATATGAATAGTTGTAGGGGAAAATTTCTCTTCAATGTTTCTCATCAGAAGTTTGTTCACAGGGCAGTGGTTGCTTTCATTTCCAGGGTACTGGAATCTTGCTACAGAAGAAAGAATCTTAAATGAAATCTTAATCTGAAAAACCTCATCTTTTTAACCACTAATAAGTGCAAGTCATTAGGGTTAAAATTTCAGAGATATTCAGAACTGGAAACTAAATATTCATACTATATACAAGTCTTTTCAGTTAACTATGCAACAGAAACAGCATGTAGTGCTCAATATAAGAATTTCAAAATACAATAAGGTTTTACAATGAAAAGTAGGTGTTAGTGTAATTCATCAGGTTCCTTGTGGGATCTGTCCTGACTCTCAAAAGCAGATGTTGACAAAATGGAATAAATAAATACAATTAATCAAGATGTCTAGGTGTAACTCTTCATTTTGATTAACGGTGATCTTTGGTATAAGTAAATTTTGATGATGATTTCCTTTAAAATTATGTATCTTGTAACTGAATAAACTCAAAATATCTAAGGTGGGTAAAGCATGGATTATTATAAATCTTGCTAGACTGAACTTTACTCCTGATTTTGTTAAATATGCATATGCAGCTCAGAAAAATTGGCCTTGGTGAAAGTTTACTGCTTCTGATTATACTGAATCCTGCTTTGTAACCTGGACAGGTGAGGTCCTTGCTGCAGGGTGCTCTGAAGAGAAAAGTGGAGGTTCATCTACCCTATGTCTTGCATCTTTCTCCCTTCTAAGAATTCTGAAAGCTCAGTTTTCCCTTCTTTTCATGAAGTTCTCCAGACTGTCAGTTCCATGGGATTTGAGTGTTTTCATGACAGAAAAAAAATGATTTGCAGATTACATGGCTGAACTTCTAAAAAGACAAAGCAAAAAGCTGCCCGTTTTGTCCCTAAAATTGTGCAAGGAAACAAATCACACTCACCAATGGAAATGAGTAGGGCAAGGATGAGACATTTCAGGAGAGATGTGGAAAGGATCCCAATCCACAGTTTTAGGTTTGTAAGTTAGGTGGTTTGCCTCTCTGGTGTCTCATTACTGACCATGGTGAAAGAAAACCTTCTCCAAGGGTGATTCAGAGCAGAAGCATAAATGAGAACAGTAGGCTACTGAAGTTAGACTTTGTCATACTTGCAGTTATTGATTAAATTTTTTATTTTTTTTTTTAGTTTTGTAAGAGTTTGTAATTATAAATCCTTAAACAGATCATTCCATTTTTGTCCAAATTTACTAGAGAAAATGAAAAATGTTGATTGTTAACTTGTTATTGTAAGACTAGCGGAATGAAAATGTCAGGTGTGGATTTTTTACTTGGAAGCTGCTTGACTTCTGGGGCTGGGTTTGTTTTTGTTTTGGGTTTTTTTTCATTGTTGGTTGGTTGGTTTGGTTTGTTTCTTTTAATGTTATGTTAAATAGCATGATGTAACTTAAGGACTGTAGAGCACATTTTCAGGTTTCGTTCAGTTTCGATATTCACACAGATTTCAAATGCTTGAAGGTCTTTATAGAACAGGAAGTGTATGTTTTTAAGAATTTTACCTGGATGTATGTCTTGTTCTGCATTAGATAGTTTTCCACATTTTAGCTGTAAATGTCTCTTCATAGTAATTAAAGCTGAATATAAATCCGGTTACTTGAGCTATTCTGTAAATTCCTCAGGGAAGGCTGGTTATCTTTTCCTGCAATAACTTAGTAATTCTGTACAACTCCATCAAAACTCATAATACTACATCTGAGAAATATTTATAGTTCTTATTTTCTTGGTAGTGGCTTGTAATCATATGAGTGTCTTCTTTTTTCCTGACATTTTTTTTTTTTTTCCTGTTTTCCCCTTCCCTTCCCATCTCTTTTCAAGCACTGTTTTATATTAACTGTTCTCAGCTTTATCATCAGCTGTTGCCAAATCAATTTTACTATTTTTTTGTACGAACTATCTATTTTTTCTTTAGCATCTTTCTTGTGTTTTGTTCACCTGTTCTCTTGATCAACATACTTGATTTTACTTGTATGATGCAGAATTGATTCAGCATGAGACAGTGGAGGCGGGGATTATTTAACATTTGTGTTAACATTATCTCTCTAGTACAAATTGCATCATTGAAAAGTTAGAGAACATCATGGTGTTCCACAGTGGGCAGAAGGGGTTAATTATTTCATTGCTTCTTTAGATAACTGAAACTTTATCTGGCTTAGCATGAAACAGTCTTAGAAACCTGCAGACCTGCCTTGACTTTACAGTTCAGAATGTAAAAAAAAAAAAAAAAAAAAAAGAAAAAAGAAAAATCTCCCGGATTAAATCACTGTTAAGAAAAGTCATATATTTGACCTAACAACCTTGACTGTGTTCTGTTAAGCCTGGGAACCAATCTATTTATTTTTAACTAGGTTATGAGAGGTAGAAACTGTTTGCAGTTTCCTTAAAGACAACAAGTTTGGTTTTTTTATGTATACATTTTATAGTTCATTAAACTATCCTTACAAGTTCATCATCTTTGGTTCTACTATAGTATTCTCTGAATGGTTTTGTGTATGTTAAGCAATCAGCGTGGCCTTTAGTATGAGTTAGAAATTGTGTCCCATAGTAGAGACTGTGAGCTATTTGATATGAATACTTCATGTTATTAACAGTAAATGCATCCACAAAGTAATGATAAAGTTGCATTAACTTGTCAGGTTCTATTAAGATACACAGTATTTTACAAAGTACATGCGAAGTCTCAAGAACAAGGACCCTTGGGTTAAAATTTTAGAGGTAGTGAGGACATATCATAAAACAAATTATGTTCTGCTATGATACTAATTATAGCTTGGTTGTAGGTATAATTTGGTATAATAAAACCGTGTACCTTGGTTTTCTTTAATGCAAGTTAGAATTCAACTGATTCAATTGACTTCTAGAGATACTCAAAGTGAATTAGAGATAAAACTCTGTGTGAATATTTTAATAGTAATTTTGTACAAGTTCTCTTCTCATTATTCTCTGTGAGCAGTATATACTTAGGCATTTTTATGTGACTTTTTTCAATTTTTCTATATGTTTATGTATTTTTAATGTATTCTAATTTAAATGTTTCAAGTATGCTTTCATCATCACCTGTATGGGGAAAGAGTATGTTGCTTGATTGAATTTCAAGTCAAATTTAATTTTTTTTTAAGAGTCTACAACCTGCAACCATCATGTACAAAGGCAGAATTTCTAATTTGTAGGAGATATTAACTTTGAAGTTGACACTTCTTTTCTCTAGCAATGATTGCAGCTGTAGATTCTGCATAAATGGCATATTACATAAAGTGAAAGTTTAATTATGGGGAGGAAGTTAATTGAATATTTCTGTTTGATTAATAATAAAGACACAGGAACATCACGTTTGGTTTTTAGACAAGCATGTAAAGGATGTTGAAATACTACTGTCAGTGACTTAAAAATGCTACAGTGCTGAGATGTAAGTTCTTTCACTGTGTTTCTCATGACTGAGCATGAGCTGTGACCTTCCTGCTTTGATTTTCTCTGTATGTGGTATTAAGAGCATAGTCCAAGGCAGAGAAGATACAGTTCATAAGGTTTTTACTGGAAAGTCTCTCAGTTTGTTGTCTATATACTATCTTCAGTGCAGTGAATGAAGGCTATTGCCTAAAGGAGCAATACAAGAGATTTATTTAACTAAGTGAAAACACAGTGAAATGGTGAAAAGCTTGAATATAGTCCTTTTCTCAAACTACCTAAAAAATAAAAGACCCAGTAATTTCAAAATCAATGGGCCCAATTCACATCTTACATAAAATAATGAGAATCTAAAATAACCACGAAGAGCTCAGTAAAATCAGCCCAGGAGGAAGTACCAACAAGAAACAAGCTGATGAACAAAATTGTGATTGATTGATTTTATTTTTTTTTAAATATCATATTTTCAGTGTTCTTAATTTACTTAAAATTGAAGGCACTTAAAGCTTCCCCCCCCCATTGGTCATTACAGATTACTAAAAACTGCCACAGTGATAGTTCTTTCAGCCACAGTGACATCTCCAGTGCCTCTTTGCTGGGTTTTCTGACCAATAAACTATGAACTTCAGAGAAAGCTTGATAGGCTGCCAGGGACATGTGCATTTCTCTGGGCAGACTTTGTCATATAGTTCCCAGAAGATTATTGTATCACTCAGGAAACAGTTGTTTCTGAACACATGCATTTAGTGTATGTACAGGGTTATTTTTTTTGGCAGCAAAGATACTTCACCCGGTATTTTGATGTACAGGAATTAAAATACAAAATGCTATTGAAAATTCAAATGGGTGTTAATTGGTAAAACATGCCTAGTGGTTACTTCACTGAACAAGGAACTTAAACATCCTTCTTCTAATGAAACTGTACTGTCTAACTTGCAACTGGGACTGATCAGTGTTAGGCTCTATGTGTTGTATAAGATGTGGATCTCTGAAAAGTGGTGTGCTTTGCAAAATTATTATGGGATATTGTTTCAGTAATTAACGTTAAAATCCTCCTGAGTAACCAAAACTACTTTTAAGTGCTGTAGTTTTCCTTAGAAGTTTGTGTCCAAAAAAAGATAATATATCTAACTTAGTACTTAAGGCTAACATCTCACATGGTTACATATGTAGATACGATGTGATGGGATCATATCTTACACCTAACACCAAAAGACAGTGGGGTCCAATTTCTAACACTAAAGGATAGAAGAGAGACAAGATAACTCAATTTGGTTTTCATGATACTAATGTAGCTTCACAAGCTGGTGCTTGTAAATGGATGCTTATTTTCCTACAAAGTTTAAGTATTTCTGGAAATAGCTATTTAGTAGAGCATTAGCACTGCTTGGTATTTTGATAAATGAAACTGCCCTCATGATGATGCTTTTGAATCTGCACCTTAGGAAATTTATACTTACTAGCCTATCTGCACTGTATCTAACCCATGTATCTAACCCGTGACTTTTTGCTGTAAAAATTGAAATAGAAGCCTCATAATTCATCTGAAATGTATGCCAGGACTCCTGGTGCATAAGAATAGCCTGATGGTTCTGCATGTGAAGGAGGGGATGCTTCTGAACTTTTCAGTAGAGAATTGAATGTATATTATTGCAAATAGATCATTTTAAATTAGTGTTCTGTACATTTAGGATAGAGTGTATTTTTACTCATGCATAAATTGCCTCTGAACACAATTCAAAAACCCAATCTTAAGCTTAGCAATGAATATTTCAAAAAAGTAAATTAATATCTTCACAGGGAAGAAATAAAGTTTATTATAGAATTGCCTACTGTTGCCACTATAATTATGGCTTTGTCAGTGTTTCTGTGAAAACTCTATTTTTTTGAGGTGTTCTCTAAATAAACTTCTTTCATAATAAGATGCCTCAGACAGGCAACACCTGAGCCTGAGGTCTGTCCTGTGCTTAGTGTTCTGAATAGACAAGTTAGATTTTTCTCCTGTGAAAGGTCACACACGAGTTGTTGAGAGATTCCCAGAGATACTGGCTTTTCAAATGGCATTTTTATTATCTTATGCAGGAAACCATCGTGCCTAGGATGGCTTTAACAGAGATCTTTTCTTGCTGACAGTACTTGTCACTGGAATCTGGGTCATGCCCACTCCTACAGGGCTGGTGGTGACAGAGCAGAGGGAGAACTGGCCTCCCCTCATGGCCTCCAGCCACACTACCAGTGGCTTTGGGGGCCTCTACAAGTTGTTTATTTTACTGATTGCCTAACCAAGACAGGATTCATTGATGACATATCCCTGCAAGTTGTGTGAGTGTGACCCTAAACCAGGGTCTGCTTGCTGTGGAGGATGGCTGCTTCCTGTTAGGCTCTATTGCATGTCTCTGTTTCCAGCAAGCACCTGGTCTTCTGTTAGGAACTTCTCATCTTTGAATCTCACCACCTTCTAACAGAAAGCACCTCACACATACAGAGCTTACTAGCTGGAGTTTGCCTCCTGCTTGTCTGAAAGTACATTCTCAAATATTTCCAGGTCCAAGAATCCTAATTTTCAGAGTAGCATTGGCACCTGTGTGGAACAATATAGAAGGAGGGCCCTAGAAAATACTGTCTGTGTACTGAAAATCTCTTGCATGAATGAGGAAAAAGTAGAAAGTTTTTCATGAAAACCATTTGATGAGCTGAATATGACCGGCAGAATGCCCAGATGGCTGAGAAGGTCAATAGCATCCTGGCGTGTATCGGAAACAATGTGGCCAGCAGGACTAGGGAGGTGATGGTCCACCTGTATTCAGCACTGGTTTGACCACACCTTTATGACTGTGTTCACTTTTGGGTACCTCAGTAAAAGAAGGATGTTGAAGTCCTGGAGTGGGCCCAAAGAAGAGCAATGAAGCTGGTGAAGGGTCTAGAGAACAAGACTTATGAGTAGCAGCTGAGGAAATGCCTTGTTTAGCCTGGAGAAAAGGAGGCTCAGGGGAGACCTTATCACTCTCTATAACTACCTGAAAGGAGGTTATAGTCAGGTAGGTGATGGTCTCTTCTCCCAAGTAAGAAGTGATCAGACAAGAGAAAACAGCCTCAAGTTGTGCCAGGACAGGTTTAGGTTGGCTATTAGGAAAAATTCCTTCCTTGAAAGGGTTTTCAAGCATTGGAACAGACTGTCCAGAGAAGTGGTTGAATGACCATCCCTGGAGATATTGAAAAGATGTGTAGATGTGGCACTTAGGGATGTAGTTTAGAGGTGACCTGGCAGTCCGGGGTTAACAATTGGACTCGATGATCTTAAAGGTCTTTTACAACACAAGCGATTCTATGATTCTATGATTTCTTTGCTTTCCTTTTAGTGAACTAAAAATAGCTGGTTTAAAAAAAGTACAAACTGTTGATGTATCCACTGGCACAGGAAAGATGTATAATTTGATCTAAATACTGCCTATTTTGAGGAAATATATATTAAAATGGTAGTAATCAATACTCTAAATTACAAAAATAAATTTAATTCAGATTTCAACATTAATTAGACCGAAAGACCTATGTAAGTTTGAGAGAAAAATTTAATATACTAAGCAGATGGTATTTGACCACACTAACTTTCTACTTCAGATAGGGACTTTCATTTTCATCTCTTCATCAATTGGCGATCTTGGCTTTACAATGAAGTTACATAAATGAGATGGAAAACGAGACCTACTCAGAGTAAGAATACTGGAAGTATTGACAAACTCATCAATAGTGTGAGTGCTCTGATATCTCACAATGTTCATGTAATGCGAGGAAAATTAAAAACAGGGAAATAACAGAAATTTAAGGAAAAACATTGATCCTCACTTCATTAATCTGCAATCAGGCGAGCTAATGCTAGTGAGCCAAGAGTGTTTGTCAGGATAAAAATAGGTACAGATTAAAAATTTTATTGATTGTAGGATTTGTAAAAAGAGAAAACCAATCAAAGAATTCTGAATAACCAGCTAATCCAAACGTTATTTTGCTTTGGTTTATAATTGCTAAATTCACTCCCATTGCTGGGATTTGGTCTCATTGAAGGACCTAAACTAAATGCAAAAATTGTGTAGAGCTATCCTTCATCTTTAGTAGTTTTCATTTGTATGGTCTTCAAGGCAGGGAGCTTAATGTCTTTTTCCTGCCAGGCAACTCATTTGGTGCAAAGATCTGGGAGATTTTCATTCCTCACCCACACTGCTGTATCCTGGTTAATTTTTCTCACAATATCTACACTGGCCAAAAATTGTATGAGATCATCTTGGTTATAAGATGCCTCATTAAAGATACAAGGAGAATTCCTTTATTTTCCTGTGAAACCGTGGCCTAGTTACTGGGAGCAAAACAGAGTACCTGAGCCTGAAACTTGTTACCCATGTGCTTTTTAAGAAGGGAGGCTGAGTAAGCTCAGAAATTTCTAGAAATTGTTTTTCACTCTTAGCAGGCGTGTATTTCAGTACAGAAACAACCTACCTTCTCTAGAAACTGCTAAAGAAGGCAGAAGAGAAGGAGGGAGTTAGGAAGGGGGAAAAAAAAGAAAGAAAAATCTGAAAAGGAAAAGGTGCTATTAGCACCACTTTTCTGTGGGCAGTGACTGAAGGAAAAGTGAAAGACAAAACTGAAAGAAAGAAAAGAAGAAAGGAACCTAAACATGAGAAACCAAGATAAGTACAAAAAAGGAAATTATGAAAGGGTAGGGCATAAAAGTAAAAATGATATGGTGCAGAAAAAATTCAGACTTCAAAAAATGTAATCAGTGAACTTAATTTCCAAGTCATGCAATTTACTAGAACTTGTAAGAAGGCAATCAGACTGCAGCACCTTGGAGTTATCATCGTGACGCACAGTTTGCTCTAACCACAATACTAATGTGAGTGGATGAGGTGATAGAGAGGACTGCCTTCAATGTCTCTTCTCGTGGCTTCTTAAAGACTTTGAAAGAATTTCAAGAAAACAGAATGCCCATAACTACATTTTTGTTTGATGAGTCTAATCCCCAATGAGATAGGCATTTCAGGCAAGAGGTGTTACTCAGTCCATCCGCATGTGGTCACATGCTGTGTGGTGCTCTGGGTTTGGAGATGGGCTTCAGGTTCTGCCCGGGAGGCTTCACCCACAAAGGCCATGGCAAAGCCCAGGATGACCAGTTGATGGGGGATGCAGACACTGCAGTGTCTGGAAGAGTCTCTGAGGAAAATAAACATTAAATAATAAGGTAGTTTCTTTATTTTTCATTTAATATTCTTTTTTATTAGTACAATTGTTTTCCTTAAATCCAGGAAAGGCTCCCTGTTAGCATATAGCAAGGTAGCAAGGAGGTAAAGGAAGATGCAGAGTTGGTTTGAGAGGAGACATACCCCATCCAGTCCTGAGGTGAGAGAGGTAAGGCAGGGGAAAGTGCCTCTTCTACTGCTTTTTTTGAGCTTTGGTTCAGGGACTGAAGAGGAATGAAATTCTTCCACCCCTCCATCAGAGATCATTACCTGTCAGACATCCCAATAAAGCAATTCGTTCTTTCCAGAGAGCTAAATGTGAAGTTCTAAAGACATTCACAAGTACAATTTTCCTCCTCAACTGATAATGGCATTTGAGTGTTGCCAGAAAGTGAGTTAGTGGATGATTAAAAATGGGCATAATTTAGTTTTTAAACATCCTACTCTTCACAATTTGCAGCCTGTGTTTAGGTATTAGTAAAGCTTAATCATATGATGAGGAAATATTTTTAACTCAGAGGAAAGGAAATTTTAGAGAAGATTTTTCAAAAAAAGAGATGCAAATGTATTTGCTTTATTTTAGTGCCTAAACAAGACTGGATTCATTGATGCCATAACTCTTGCTCTAGAAAGAGGATGGGCTAACTCTAGATTATGACAGTGATTTGATGCTTTCTTAAAGGGATGTTTATACAGAGATTATGGACATGATGTGTCTGTCATGGAGTAACGTCTGCCATTAGCATGAGGTTAGCAAGAGCTCAAAATATGTGATTAGAATGGTCACTTTTGTCCTTAAAAATACAAAGGTATAATACTGTTTTCTGTATTCTTATCTGGCACAGTAGGTACTTTCTGAGCTCTATTTAGTCCTCTAAAATACCAGAAACTAGATACCTTTTCCAGTTCTATTTATCATCTGTGAAGAAGTGTGGTTTCTAACCCCTTTGTAGTATACCTTGAGACCACAAATAAGTTTGTACAGCGTATGTACAGTCTTCCCATCCTTAAATTACACTTACAGTCAAACTAAAATACTTTTTTCATTAATACAGGAGGGCACAGCTGTGTTAAAGCACACTGCAATTTATGAAGAAAGCACTTGGAAGAGAAAATTTACACTGTAAATGGCCAATGCTACTTTCCCATTCTGTCTATCTTGAGAAGTATGTTTATTCTCTGGTAATGCTAGCCAAATAAGCAGATTTAGTAGTTAATTAAGATACTATTAAGTATTAATAAGGCTGCCATAACCTGAAGTTGTAACCGAATAAATGGAAGATAGAAAATGTTGGTTGAAAATCTAACATTAGTGCTTCTAGGTCTAATACTTCAGTGTTTAATAGCTTGTGCTTCCTTTTGTCATAGGTTAAATAAAGACTGATACCACATCTGAATAATAGCAATTTATACTCATTTTTATGAGGTAGTGTTTTTAGTAATCCAGCGCTAACTTACAATGTAATCAGAATATTTTATGAATATAACTTTAATTTCTACATGCTTGAATAATCTTCAAATTTATTTCAAATAATGAAGCACTGCCAGAATTCCATTCCATCTGTCACAAACCAGTATAAGAGGTATATGAAGTGGGCATTTAAATAGTGGAATACAGAATAACAAAACTGCAGAAATGGTATTAAAAATACTTAAAATATAGGAAAATTATTTTTTAATACAAAATGAATGATTTTAATTTTCTTTAATTTTTTCTTTACATTTTCTGGCATTATAAGAATAAAAATGAATCATCCAGAGCACCTTTCATGTATGTGAGCACACCAGTTGATTTTTGTAGTAATGTTAAGAAAAAACTGCAAGTATTTTAAAGGAACATTTTCCAACATTTTCCTAATCTTCAAATTAGCTCAGATCACTGAAATCATTACTATGAACTTGTTGACATTGACAATTATGTGTAGACTATTGGTAAACATTTGAACAACAGAAAAGGTGTTTGGGCAGCTCACAGAAGGCAAAAGAGGCAGGCTTTTCTCAAAACAACCTTAACCCAGGTTCCACAGAATCATAGAATCATAGAATGGCTAGGGCTGGAAGGGACCTCCGAACGTCATCTAGTCCAGCCCCCCTGCAGTGAGCAGGGATATCCTTAACTAGACCAGGCTGCTCAGAGCCTTGTCCAACCTCACCTTGAATATCTCCAGGGAGGGGGCCTCAACCAGCTCCCTGAGTATTTTAATCCCAGGTGGGCCATTGAGAATACTTGCACAGACAGTTATGTTCAGCTGTGGTTATGTGTAAAGGAGTGTATCTGGTAAAACATGGGATGTGTCTGGTGTATGCTACTGTTTTTTCCCATTCCTGATGTAGGGGAGAGTCAGGCCATACTTGATACTAGATTGTTAGTAAAATTGTGTAATTCTTTTCTTTCAGGAATTCATTGTTGCATTTAATATACTTAATTTTACAACAAAGACAAACAAGCATCTTAGGCATGGTTAGCTTAGTAATGCTTTAAAACACAGAATGACCTTTTATTTATTTTTTTTTTTTGCATATTCCTTTCATCTTCGGCAAAACGGGGTGTATCTTATATTACTGTGAATATCTATGGCAATGCCACAGCTTTATCTTTGATTTCCTAAGATCATAAGAATATGAAGAGACTGTTTTATATAATGGTTGGTTCAGTGAGTATGGTGTCATCAAGGATGAAGCTTCAATTTCAATTTCTCTGCAACTACTAATGTTTCACTCGTAGAACATGGAACATTAAATATATATATGCATGTTCATTTTTCCCTTTTTTCTTTCTTTTTTTTTTAATAACTATTTATGTCATTATTTTCAGATGTGACCAAAATAAAATGGAAGCTTTTAAAAAAAAATTAAATAATTTCACTAAAAGTAGTCTAAACAGTTTGTAGGATATTGTGTCCAGTGCAGGACTGCAGAACATATGATGGTATGAGTGTGTGCTTATATGTATCTCCTTTCTCCACATTGTCCTTTCCTTGAGAAAAGTATTTGTAAATACAGTTCCTTCTTTTCTCTGTGGAAGACAGAATGAGTTTCTTGCTCCAACTTAGGTAAATCTGGAATCTCATTTTCTTAGGCTCACAGCCACTGTCTCACATGTGCAAGCTTTTAGCAGGGGTTCAGCTAACCCTAAGGAACCAATGCTGCTGCCGGTGCTTTGAGAAGTCTTTTGCTGCTGTGCTACGTGCTGTTGCTTGTCCTCTTCCTCCACTTCAGCAAGTTTCCTAGATTTTTTTTCTCAGAAATGGCAGAACTGTTTTTCTTGAACCTTCAATAATAAGGAAAAGCAAATCCAGTGCATTTTGCTGAAAAGCCCCTGTACTGAAAAAAATGTCAATGAAAAAACTAAGGTTCAAGGTTTACCAGTCTTAAGCATGTAACATAATGTTTTAAGTAATGTTTTCAGTATAAAGAAGACATTGAGGTGCTGGAGCGAGTTCAGAGAAGGACAATTAAGCTGGTAAAGGGTCTGGAGAAAATGTTTTATAAGGAGTGCCTGAGGGATGTTGTGGGAAGCCTCAGCTTGTCCGAGAGATTAGAATGTGAGTTAGATAAATAACCTTGAGTGACCATCTGTGTACCCTTGAAGAGGCCAGAGAGTCCTGAGAAAAGAACCACCAGTTCACAAACAGAGAAAGCTTATCCTAATTGTGGGCAGGTGGTCTTTGATTGGGCCAGTCAGGTGTGGGCGCTTATTATTAGAAGGATTATAAAAGGGCTTGCAGGATGTGTGTGGAGTTGTTTAGCCTGGAGAGGAGGAGGCTGAGGGGAGACTTTATTGCTCTCCACAACTACCTGAAGGGAGCTTGTAGTGAGGTGAGTGTTGGTCTCTTCTCCTGGGTGACTTGTGATAGGACAAGAGGAAACGGATTTAGGTTGCCCTAGGGGATGTTTAAGTTGGATAATTAGGAAAAATATTTTTGCTGAGAGACTGATTGGGCATTGGAACAGGCTGCCCAGGGAAGGGGTGAAGTCACCATACCTGGAGGTGTTCAAAAAACATCTAGATGTGGCACTTGAGGACATGTTTAAGTCGTCCTGATAATATTTAGTAGATGGTTGAACTTGGTGATCTTGAAGGTTGTTTCCAACATTAATGATTGTATGATTCTATTCTATGATAAGAGGTACTGGCAGACTGTATCCACAGGCAAATAGTATATAAAGCAACTTCTACACCTTTGTAAAATATTTAAGTATGTTTGAAATGAAATTACTTTGCTTTTTGAAGTTTAAAAGGTCTTTGAATTTGAAATCAAATGCAGATTGTTTTTTGTCTCATTGTAAAAAAAAAATAAATTAATAAATAAATATGGGCAAACACATAGACCTTATCCTGTTCTTACAGTATTTTCTCTACTTCCCTTTCAGCTCTTTGTACAAAACTTCACACTTTGAGTGGATTTAATTCTGAAAAGTTATCAACTTTATTGCATAACTGGGAGAGATGTTTCTCTAAATGTCAGGTATTATCAGAACACAGCACATTTAGAACTCAGGCTGTATAACCCCAAGGTTATATGTATTTAAATCTGACTTCATTATATTTTATACGAGACAGAACATACCTATCTAAAAAGGTCTGTGATTTTTTTCTCCCATTAGTTGCTATGCTTTAAAATCAGTACAAAAAAAATCAAAGGGCCAGAGCTGCACAAAGCGAAGACATACTGAGGTTGTATGTGTTTACTTAACAGTCAGATACAACACTGTTATTCATTATGCCAAAAAACACTTCTTCAAGAGCAAGCTAATTTCTTCTCTGCTAAGGACTAACAAACCAAGATTTAGTTATTTATTAATATAAAGTCTTCCCATTTATAAATTGCCTTGCTTGAAAGTAAATTTGCACTGAAAGATGTCCCTATGAGTCCAGTTTAGACTGTCCCTGAAGTGATGCTTGAAGCTCTCCTGAGGTTGGCTTTTCAAGCAAGGAGACCTAAATTCAAAACAGGCTGCAGGAGGCATATCTGAACCACATCCCTGGTGCCCAGACTAATTGTTACATGAGCTGCTTCTGCTTGTGGTCCCCAGATGAGGACCCTGCTCTATGCTCTGTCTCTTGCTGCAGCTGATTGTGAACTGCAGCAGGAGCCCTTGAAGTCCTTATTCCGTTGGGTGCGTGAGGAGTGGTCTCAGTGGCGGGCAGGTCTCTGCTGTAGCGCTTCTCCAGATCTCAGCAGGCAGTGAGAGAGTGTCTGCTGGAGGCAGGGAGAAAACACCCCTTCCTGGGCACCCTGGTGCTTGTGGCAGCCGGAGGGTATGGCACCACAGTTGCCACTTTCTCGAGCAGCATTTGAAAGGACAGTGGTGATTGCCGTGTGAATGTGCAGTGAATAATGGGCTGAGGATGCTCAATAGAGAAGAGCAAAGAGTTCGGCTTCTTGGGGATATCAACTGTATTTTATGTGTGATAGAGCAATTTAGCACCTGTTTCAAAACTGTGATTTATTTTTTTTTTGTTTGGTTGGGATTGGTGGTTGGGTTTTTTTGGTTTCTTCCTGTGTGTGAAGAAGCTTAATGTGAAAAGGACACCTCTAGGAGTAGTCAATAACTGAGTTTCTTCCAGTGATACTTTTTCCTCCAGGGCTGCAATATTGGGTTGCAGCCAAAATTTTGCCTGTGATCCACTTTACAAGCCTGAGTTCTATTTTACACCTGGCCCTTAAACGACACTGAAAAATGCATCCTGTATTCACATAGTGTTCCAGCTAAAATTAATAAAAGACTTGACCACATGATGCAGTTACAAATTTGATGAATCTCAATGCAAGGGTGAGTAGCTAAGCTACAGCATGTGCAGAATGGTTGCTATAAGCTGCCTGACCTGCCTCTAGTTGTAGAGCAATAACTGTTTTTCTCCCCTTGTTCTTTTCTTTGCAGTTTACTGGAGCAGTAGCTAGAAATCAGGCTGTTTCCTGTTGTCATATATCATCTCCTTTGTTTGTTCTTGCATGAGTCTTGCTGCAAGTCTGGAGAAAATATATGACCCAAAGAAAGAAACAAATGCATTATGCCGAACTTTGCACAGAAATAGAATGGTGGGAGCAAGTAGAGAATATCAGTCAAATACCTCAAATACCATAGCTAGGGATGTGAAAGCTGTTTATGAGTTGCGCTGCAGATGATGGTCCTCTGGGCGGTGTAGAGGATGCTTGGAAGAGCACCCCAGATCCCCACCTGGCACCATAGCTGTGTCTCACAGTGCTCATTGAAAGTATGTGAGAGGAGGAGAAAAAGGGAGATGTCATTCATCCAGGTTTTCTGTCAGTTTGTAGTTATGGCATGGCCAGGATATACAGGACCTGGCATCTGGGAAGTGCCCCTGGGGTGACTGAGTGAAGGTAAAGAGTCATTAGAAAGTACTTCAGCAATAATGAAACAAAAAATGAGGAAAAATTCAATCTGTATTTCAAGGAGAGAAGAAACTGCTAAGAACAGTGAAGGACAAAGTGTTCTCTCTTTTGCTCCAGTGTTCAAAAGCAAGGTTAGCTGTGACCTGATGGTTAACGCATTTAAATCAGCAACAAATAGGCAAGAATTCAGCTTAAGATAGTGAAATAGAAGGTTAGAATTTCTCTTCTAGCCCTAATAAAAATTGCTGTAAGGAAGTAGCTGAGAGAATGCAATTATGATAATTTGTTATATGTGAGGACATATGGAAGATAATGAAGATCTGCAAAACTGAAAAGGTCAAACAGTGGTCTTCCCCAAAAGAGACCAAACAGGAGATTCTGGGGAATTTTCATAGAAAAACAGAGGAAGATTGATTTTTTGGGGGAGGATTTAAACTGCTTGAAAGTGCCTGGAACTTAACAAGGCATTAGGTAACTGCCAACAACCTTCTGTAAAGTTCAAATTATAACAAATCAGTCTAATTTCTCTTCATAGTTACACAAAAAGCTTGGTAAGTAGATACGGAGTGGCCATGGCATTGCTGTCAAGGAGATGAGGAAATATGGTCTAAAATGGGACCACCAGAAGTGAAAACAGATTGCAGTTCTGTGCTTGGAGTGAATGCTGGCAAATAAATGGTTCACTGTCAAAAAAGATGGATTTATGGTTCATAGGGCACTGGCCAGTGACCAGTGATATTCAACATTTTCCTTAATGGTTTGGATAATAGAACAGGGAGTAGGTTTTTTTAACTTTTCAGGTTATCTCAAACTGAGTTACTGACAGCCTCGGGGACAAGGTTGGAATTGGAATGCTTTATGAGCAAATTGGAGAAGTGATTTGAATATGCAGGCTATAATTCAATAGCTACAAAGGCAAGCTTTTACACTTAGCTTGGAATAAATCTAGGAAACAATACACAATAGGAAGTGCATTATAGACAGCAGTATTGTAGAAAAAGATACTGGGATATGGGGCAGGTCACAAACTGAATGCACAAAGAGAACATCTTACTGTTTAGGAAAAAAAAAGTAAGCAGCATACTTCAGTATATAAGCATGTGGTTTCTGTACAACTTCAGAAGCCTCTAAAACATTATTTAGGTTAAGAAGGAATTTGGTTTCCTTAGACTCAACAAGAGAAAGGTGGAGATATAAGTCTTCAAATATGTAAAAAGTTCCTGTGAACAGTGAGATGATAGGATTTATTTTATATGGTCTTATCGTAGGAGAAGTAATGGTTTTAACTTGTAGCCAAGGAGGAATTCTAAGGTTGGAATGAAGATAAACCTTTCTAATTCTAAACATAGTTAAAAACTAAAATAAATTTCTTAGAAAGCTCATGGAATTTCCGCTCTTGGGCTCTTCTTGTAACCTGGTTAAACTAGTATCTTCTGTATGCTTTAGGGGCAGCTTAATCTGTCATGAGGTGAGACTGTCTGATTCTCAGTCAGATTTTTCTATCCTTTTTTTGCATCAAGCATTGATATTTTGGATACTTAATCTCATACTGCTTAGTATTACAGTCTCCGACTCTGTTTCAGTGCAGAGGATAATCCAATAACAGAGAAAGTCTATTTACGCACAACTTTGGGACTTAACAAATTCCCTTTTCCTATTGATTGCAAAACCTGTTTAAGTTGCATTAAGTATGACCAGAATGTTGATCAGCTCCTCTGCATTATCAGACAGGGTTGTAAGATTCCAATTTCTTTACTACACTGAGCTTTCTTCTTGCAGTAGCATGTTAGAGAAATGCATATTAAGCCAAATCTGATAATCTGAAGAAATACATCATGATTGTGAAAATTAGGTAAATAGGAAAAATAAAAGGATTGCCAAAAGAAGCAATTCAGCATTTCATGAACTAAGCACTATTTGCCTTCAGGTATACATGGAAAACTGAAATTAAAGATAATATTCTGTAATGACAATTTTTAAATTTATGTACTGTCCTACTGAAAAGTAACATAATTTGCTATGTTGATAGGACATTTGCATTTGTGAACTATAAGTTGTCTTTAGTTAGCTCATCTTATGAGCAAACATTTAGTTAAAGTAAAATGAAGTTGCATGTGAAAAGTCCACTGAAGAGCGTCAAGTTCCAGGCCTTTTTAAATTATTTTTTTTCCAAAGGAGGTTGTTGGGGTTTTTTTGTCAGTTTGCACACAGGTCATTCAGAATTAACTGCATGCTAAGGAATAATCTGTCAGTGTTAGAAAGTTAATAACTTATAACGTACTGCTACAACACTCTACACTCAAACTATTTCTTAAAATGCAGATATGGAATATAATAAAACACTTTACTTTGTGATAAAAATCTTTGAGAAGTTGTTAGAGAAGTGTCTTATTATAAGTATGGAATGAAATGGATAGCCTTGCTAGATGCAGTCTCTCTGTACAAAGCATTACAATGTCTGTATCTCATCTTTATATTTCAGATTTACAGTCACCAGAAGGGTAATAGCTTGAGACGTTCCGCGGTCAGATGAGCTGCAGTGGCCACAATGGAAAGACTAGAGAATTTTAGTGTTACATTTTACAGCTAATGATGGTCTAATAGAGATTCATTCAGGTAGGAGCTATGCCAGAAATGTTAATGGAAATTTAACAAGGTCTGCTTAAGAATACTTGAAAATGCAGGTTCTCCTAGATAAAAATAGTAAGAGGCTCCTGAGTATGAATCCTGTTAGATCAGCTCTACCAGAATAATACATATGTAAAAAAAGCAGTCTTCTGTAGGAAGCCCCATCAGTTAATAACTGGAACAGATGATGAGAGAGTTAAAATTTCTTTTATCAAAGCAGATGATTAGCTGCCTGACTAACTTCACCTGCTTCCTAAGTACTGATAGAGAAGTGTTTGTTAACAGGAAGAATTCAGTACCATATAGTTGTATGTATCTTAGCTGTCAGGTACCACTGACCTAGTTTGGAAAAAAGGAGTGAGAAAAAAGGCATATCTAATAAAGAGTAAAGTTCTTAATAGACTCTTCCTAACCCACTAAATGAATATGCAATTAACCATATAGCATGCATTCATACATAAACCAGCAGTAGGCTACAGAGACCTCTGTGTGTCCTGTATTACATCGATAGTTCTGTACTTGTAGGGCACACTGCTTTTAGTGATTATCATTCTTCAATATCAAAAGAGAGAAGGAATGATCAGTTTTTTCATAAGTGCTAATTCTTAGGATCGCATTTCATCTCATACCCAAAGCCTTTGTATGTAATCCATACGTGTGTGCGCTCATTTAATGTTATCTGAAATGGGAATGCTGAGTAGTAAGGTCACTCCACAAACCCTTAGGAAACATTTGTTTAATAGCAAGATGGGGCCTACCCATGAAATAAATGCCTGAAATGGCACTCTATGTTCCTGAGGATAGCTGTGCTCTGTACCAATGAGTACCATGAAATTTTGTTATTGAATGCGATCAGAGAAGGTTCAGACTTTGAGAAAGTGCTGAACCAGTTACACCACTCAGTCTCAAGCCATGGAACTAGATGGAAAATAAATCTGCACCTTGCATGAGGATAGGTTTACTATGAATCCTATCCCTCCTTCTTGCCATGTACAAAGCTTTGCTGCTTGTATTAGTCTGACACATGGTTCTTATCTTTGAAAGAAGCCCAAATCATCATATGTATTTCTGTGTATGTTTTTTAATCTCAGCATCCTTATTGAATGTGTAGATCTTATCAGAGAAGTATAATTAAAGGGAATTGAGTAAGAGTCATTCAAGCTGCTGCACCATTATTAGTAACAGGGTTTCTGCAATGACTTTTCTAAATTGACAATACATTTCTGTAAGGGAAGAGAAGATTTTTAGGGAACTTGATGGTCAAGATACAGATGAAAAGAAGTGTCTGTTCTCCCATTTGAATATGTGGGCTAGTGTCTATCTCTTAGGACAAAGCATATTTTTAAAAAAAAAACAAAGACAAAAGTAAATATAAGAAGATATAGATGTTCAAAATGGACATAGCTCAGTAAAGTCCAGAGTTAGAAAACAGAACAGCAACTGAGAATCTAGCCAGTGGATTACAATAAAATGGCCACTGCTTACTTGGAAATCTAAGAAGCTTAATTTGATCAAAGTCCCATTATTATTTTTAAAAGCACAGAAATGAGAATTTTACTAGGTAGTTCCTCATATTAAAGGTGCTTAAACGTTTTTATAACCCCCACTACTGAAATTAAAAAAAGCATTGATCTGTTTTTACTCATTATGTACATAATCACTTCAGGTTTAATCATTTAATTCTGCCCATTGAATTACAAGGAAGATGAATTAAATGTCAAATAAGTGGTTGTATTGTGGAATTTGCTCCACTTAAGTATGTGAGAGGAATATAAGCACTTTACAGCAGGTATTTGATGTAAAATCCTTTGGATTTCTTTATGTTTTGATTACGATGGCTTTAGCATGTGTGGAAAGGGTAAGAGTAACAATTTCCAAGGACTTAAGCTGTGAGATTTACAGAGGTATTTGAATGCCTAAAGGTGTAGATAAGCACCAAAGATGATCCTTAAGAATCATGCTACAGTTATGCATCTCATTGATGACTTAACATCTCATTGACTTCATCCGACACCTTAATGCATCCATCTTTAGAAAGTTTAGAATTCTATTCCCCATGTAAATTGTATGCAGAAGAAGCAAATAACTGAAAAATCTCCAGCTGTCACTTGTTTATATATATGCGTGAATGACTGTGAGCATGTATGCCAATTTAATAGTAATGTATATTTAAATTCACTACTTAATTGTTTCTGGATACAAATCACACATTAATGAACTAGCCAAAGTTTACAGAGATCAATAAAATGGTTTAATCAGAGGTATAAGTTTCCTGTAGCCATGTCTTTTCGGATACATTCATATCATAGATTGGAGTAGTTGACAGGATCAGGAAGTAAACTATTTTTGTCAGTACCAATGTTACAATGTAACATTTGTGTTTACATAAATTTCATCCAAAAGTCACAGTCCCTATATGAAATTCATTGCTAGAGCTCATTTAAAAAAGTAGTTTTGGTCATTATGGCAGAGACTCTCAAAAGAAAAAAGTCACTCTGAAGGTCACATTCATAGTCATGTTTAACTCAGTATATACGATGATACATATATTTAAAATTAAGCGTGCTTAGCAGAAATACACTGTAAAAAGAATGTTCTGTGTAATAAATCATAGAAAGATAGTGTGTTTATAAAACTTTTTTTTATTATTTAGCTGAAAACACTAGCCTTCTCACAGACATTTTGGGATCAGAAGTTCAGAAAATGTGCAAATGACCTGTCAGAAGGTTTTGAAAATTCACTTGTAGCTCATACAGAGCTACTCCAGCTGTGTCCTTAACTTGGTGTAGTGAAGATGGAAACGTTTATTTTACTTATGAGAAAATAGGTAGTTTTATTGATACTTGCTTAGCTGCTGACTGATGTAAAAGATTTGGATCACACGTACTGCAGATTTTATCAGAGATTATTAGAAAAATATTTTTAAAATGTAATCACCAATGCAGCTTTGTCCTTGATAGAAACCTGAGGTTGTTCTCATAGTAAAAGGTGCCTTACAAAAGCTTGAAACCAGTAACTGTTTGCTGTCCACCTGCCTAGCAACCACCATGTAATGCAATGCGTTCGTAAGCATGATGCACTACCTTGTAAATCCTTTGCACAGATTATCGGGATAGGGCTTTAATGAAATACTTGGAAACAGGGAAACATGTGAGTTGACAGATGGGGAAATCTATAAATACAATCAACAAAATTTTGAAATGTTAAAAGACCAGGAGGATATATCTACAATCACAACAAAATTCATTTCTAGGGGAGCCATATTAATACAAGCAATACCATCTGTACTATCAGTTATGCAGAACTGTTCATGACCTCTACTTTTGATATGCTTGGTACCTACCAACATAAATGAATAAAATGTAGACATTTTTTTTCTATTCTGCTGAATCCATTCTTGAATTTGAACTTGCCTTTCTCTGCTTTGGCAAGGCAGTAGCTGAAGATGATGAATGGTGTAGTTGCCAGTGCCCTTTTAAATGTCTTAGGAAAAGTACAGTGTCAAGCAGGAAGCAAACTGTACTTCATTTTATCAGGTATATTAATACAAGGAGAACCAAAGCCATGTTGTATGGAGTTAATGGAAGGAAGTGTGTGGCAGTAATGAAGAAATTTTACCAGGAGCTATTGCTATGTATACCACTACTGGTGATCTCATGTGAGAATACTAAAATAAAATGACAATGATGCAATTTAACAAGTGGTCTGATATGTTCTGTGACTGTACAATCAGAACAGAAAAATGTTCTCTGTGAAATATTTGACATGAAGAACAAAAGTTAGTTATTTTAAAAATAGAACAAAAAATGTGTTAAGAACAGTCTACAAAGGAAAAGGATGAAAACAGATTTAAAAAAAAATAATTAAAAAATCCACAAACCACCACAGCTTTACTAGTCACTTCCCCAAAGAATGAAAAACCTAGAGGAATAAGTGTCAAGCTAGTTCCTTTATTGCTGGAATCTGGAATTTGCTACAGCTTCATTGAAGCAGGGACAAGTAACCTTCATGGAAAGTCTGTCTTCTAGTATAGAATGATTTAGCCTGAAGCAAAAGGGTCAACATGACACAGATCATTGCTTAAAAATCACAAAGGCAGAGCTTCCGTGCACTAGGAACACCATTGCAACAACGTAATTGAATCTGCCCGGTGAGTGGATATAAATGAAGATGGTTGGCTGCTTTGGCTTTGAAGTAGTAATATGTAATCCTGTAGTTGAAAACTTTGTTCTTTTGTAAATGCCCAGAGACAAAAAAGGTCTGTGTGTTTTTCAAACATTTTAACCATCCTGTGTCACAACTCTCTTCTTGTAGCTAATTGTATGGCAGGGGTATCTCCCATCTACGTTATGCGTAAGGAACCCATCCATCTTTTTCATACAAGGCATTTGCTGCATTCCTGGCTCCTTCATCAAAGAAAAATTGACTGACTGTCTCTTCTCTGACTAGGCCAACAGGTCAGTCAGGAAAGCAGATAAATCTGCTGGCATTTGCATCTCTCATCAGTGTTGAAAGGAGGAATGTTGAATAAGTGAATTCCTGCAAAAGGGGAGTTAGCAGTTACTTTAGTACAGATAGAATGAAAGATCTTTTAAAATACATACATAGACAGAGTTGAAATACCTTGAAGTAGATGGCAAAGACTAGACCTTTATGTAACTGTCCCAGAGATATGTTTTAAGCATATCTTTGCAAAGCTGTCTTTGTTGCACATCATGCTTTAAACCAAGCTTCAGTCTCATGCTCTGAGGAACATTGATAGTGTGACAGACCTAACAGATCAAATGGTTGGGTCCACATTTTAGAGAAATATTAATATGTGCCCCTTTATTATCCAATTTTTATGCTCTTTTTAAGTGAGGACAAGTCTTTTTGGGTATTTGAGCATGAAAGGGGTTAGCCTGGGGTCTTAGGCAATATATTAATGTTTCAGTGAAGGCAGTCAACCACCTGTACGAATTTAACCTTTTTAATTCTATTTATTGTCTGCAAATATAGCACCAGATTAGATGTTTCCTGGAGAGATGAGTTTGGTGTGAGGTATGCATCACTTTATTATAGCTTCTTTGAGATCACTATGAAGTAGTCCCTTGTACTAAATGAATAGCTCTCTTATCATGACCTTTTAATCGCTCCATCATGAAGAGGTCTTTTATTTGCTACAAGAGTCTACTTCATGCTACCCCTATCAAAGGAACTATAATATCATAAAATGGCCACAACAGAGACTAATACAGAAATATGGTACAATAAGAGAAAATGAGTGAAGGCAGGCCTAGTTGACTACAAGCAGCATCATGGCTTGCTAATGGGAAGTGCTAGAGTTGGTAAGTAGCTGTGAGCTCAATTGTTAGAAACCTCATAGAGAGGTGATACTTTGCTCAGTATTGTTACAAGGTAGTGGAACAGAAGGAGAACAATACAAGGCAGCTAGCAGGACCAGCAGCACCAAAGAAAATGTAGAGATAAGGGAGATGAATAGGGCATGACCAAAAAGAAAGTTTAAAACTGAATATGAAATTTAGCCATAGTGATACTTGTAGAAGTTAGTCTTATGAACAAGATTTTCTTTTCATCCTGTCTTAACTTATATACAGTTTATTGAAGATGTTGGAGTTCACACTCCAGTGCAGAACTGGTGCTAGAAGGAGACAAATTTATAAGCAATTTTGAATCATTTGAAGGGTTTACAGAGGGTTTCTAGAGAATGGTTTGGAGTGATGGAGTCCTGTCCATGTTCACTGCCCCAGTCACAAAGGTTTGCTTGCAGTGCAAGAGCCACATGGATTTCAAAAGTAGTTGGGAAACCTGTTCAACCTACAGTTAGATAAATAGTCAAAGTCAAGACAGTCATTTTCTCACAAAAGCTCTCTAAAATGCTAAGTAAGGAATTGAATTCTATTGAAACAAAAAAAACCAACCAACAACCCAAAACCCCAACCAACCAAAACAAAAACAAAACAACAAAAAAACTCCTAACCACCAAAAAACAAAAACCCAAAACCACCTGGTAGCATATAAATAATTCCCTGGACAGCCTAGTACCCAGGGATACCATTAAAGGTATCCTGGTGTCACTGTGGGAGACTTCAGAGATGAGAATGTGACTTATAACAAACACCCACTGCATTCCTGCTTTTCCATGTGGCATATCCACGCTAAGCAATTAGTGATGATGGTAAGCAAGGTAGTGGAATGCAAGAGGTTCATGTGTTCATGTACTGAACTGTCAGCTTCCTGAGAAATCTGTTTGCCATTTTCACTTGAGTCTTCTATCCTTCAAAAAGAGGAAGGCTCTAAATGCCAGTCTGCTCTGCAGTAATTTTCTTCATCAGTCCCAAGAGCCTGTGTTTTCCAACCACCATGTCCACACACTGCAGATCTTACTGCTTTCCCTCCCTTCTGCCTGTTCGCTTTTGATCTGATTCTCTTCATTTTCAGCCCCTTAAGAGACTCAGTTCTGGTTTGTTCTGAACTTGTTCTGTTGTTTTATTATTTCTCTGTTTTCCTATCCTGATATTTTTAGCAGTGTCTTCTTGTCTTCCTTCTTCCATCTTGCATGCTTGCTGCTTTACTCATCTGCTTCCCCCAGCCCAATTTTCTTTTCCATATTCCCTTTGCATTTCTTCAGACTTACAGGCCATTTATCTCATCGCTTGTCCTTTCTCCAGCTCCCCAGGGTCTTTTCGTCTCCTTGTGTCATTTGTAAGCAAGCAGCAGAGAAGCATCCAGTATCTGCTTTCTTACTGCTGCCTGAGTGAGTCAGATTGTCTAGAGAGGCAAAAGCGATATTGAGACTGTAGTCTTGTCTTCAAAATTGTCCCACTGTATACCTTGATTCTGTTTTGTATCCTCATCATTTCAGGGCATCTTCAGTTCAGTTTTGTGCTCAGAACCTGGACATTTCATTTTACATGGAATTTGATTTTAGAAAATATTTTAACAACATTTTTTACCCATTTCTTTGCACATAATGTTTCACTTGAATCAGCCTATGTACATGTTTGTAAATACCACCCCATGTAGAAGTGTGTCTCTTCAAAACAAGGTGGTATTTTTTCTTCACTAGCCAATTTTCTCTTTAGCAATCTGTTCAAATAAATACAATATGTGGGAACATATTACCTTGAAAGAACTGAGGAGAAATCCAAGTCTTAACTTGATTCTTTCTAGCACAGTATCCCAAAGAACAAACTAAATTAAGCCATCACAGAGCACTCTTAAGGAAATTTGGTGCACCTCTGCCTTCAAGAATCAGTGATGTAAATTTCTCATAAAGAGGGGTGCCTCTTGTAGGGGATTTGAGTTATACTGGAAGGACACTGTAGAGAGATCAGACTGTTTAAAGAATCAGAAAGTATTAAAGTATTTAAATATATATTTTTCTAAGACAGCTGCAATGACCAAAATCAAGCACCCTCACCAGCCTCATATTTCTATGGAGATAAAGTTCTGGTTGTGTTGTCAGGATTGATATCTTCTGTTTTCCCTTATGCTAGTCCAGATTAAAATACACATGCACATTTTGAAGCTGCCTGCAAATTAGTTCAGGAAGAGACAAGTTTCTTTAAATATTGAAATATTCATAAAGTCAAAATGTTAATCATATTGAATATGAGTGTGAGCATACACTTGAGAATGATGTGTACACACATGTATTGATATTAAAAAATATGCATGTTATGCCTGAGGCTTGAGATTTACCACCTTTGCCATCAGGTAACAATGATTTCAGTGAAGTCATATCTGATTTTTAATGCTGAAGGTGAATAAGCCAGAAAAAAATTAATATAAATTTTTTTCGTAAGTCATCTCATACAAGACTCAAGAAACATATTTTATGTGATAGTGTAACTAATAGAATTTCAAATGACAGTGATATATGAGGATTTCAGAAGTAGCAATGCAGAACATTCTTTTTTGAATAATTCACTCATCTGAAGTTATTATATATTCAAAAATGATTGAGTTGCATATCCCAATATAGGGTGGTCTATCTCAGCTCTTGATGTAGGAGAAGAAAAAGAAGTTTCTGCAGTTACTCTGGACTGTGGTTCAGATCACATTACTGTTGTTTAGCTGAACTGAGTTTAATTGATTGTGAATTAATTAACGTTCTGCAGTGGATGTCTTTATCTTGACATAATTAATCTTATTGAAAAATTGTATGTGGAACAGTTGAAGTTTTAACAGATTTTCTAGAGGTGCTTTTTTGTTTAGGCTTCTTTGGCAGCCTTTTTTCTTATAGATAAATGACGTGTCTAGAAATGTCTCGCCTTTATATTTATATTGGTTTGGCAGTATAGAGTTGTTATGGCTGGCAATATTTCATACCCGAAAGTATTAATGCAAACCATAAATTACTACCAATGATATGCAGTGGTTCTTATCAATCATGACAAGTAATTGATGTTGATTGAAACAAATACAGTGCTGTGCAACGTTATAACCTTGTCATTTAACTTCAGTGCTCAAATGCTTCAAGCTATCTTAGATTAACTCTGCAATTAGACACAGAGCTTTCAGAAACAAGATATTCCACCTACATAAGGCCAACATTTATGCAAAAATATAGAGAGATTTAGACAAATTATTGGCAAATTGTGAAATTATTGGCAATTTACTTCTATTTTTTGCTTCTAGAATTTGTCAGAAATAGGATTCAAAGGATATGTGGAAATGTATCATCTTATTGTTATAGACTCTTTAGTTGTTTCTTAAGGTTTATTCTGAAACACATTGAAGAATACATTGGGAATCTCTGTGTATCATACTATTTAAAATTAGAAGCCCCATAAAGTTTGTTTCAGGTATAGGAAGTCAGGCAAAATGATCACAGCAGTCCTCTCTAGCTGTATGAACTTTGAACTGATGTGTCATTAACTGCAGTTTAAAATTTAGGTAAGGTGAAAAAATTTACTGGATTTTGATGAAAATCTGCAGTTCATGAAGGAGTTAAATTCTGTGTCTCTCTGTACCCCAGATTTAATCCATATGTAATCAGTCATTAACTCATGTGATTAAATGCTCACTGAATCTAGGACCATCAAAGTAACAGTGAAACGCTACACCTCCCAAGAATGAACAGTTTCACTTCAGTGGAGCACGGTCTGAACCATTTCTGGTGTTTACCCCTAAGAGACTTGAGCTTTGGTATCAGTACAGAGTCTAAGGTTTCACTGTATTAGTTGCATGGTGTGAAATCAACAGAATTCCAATCTTTAGCCACTATTATTTTCAGAAGTATGCAAAGGCAGTCTATTATTGGTATAGTATGTGTTTATTCAAACTCTTCATTTGTAGTATAAGTGTTATATAGTAGTTTCATGTGTCTGTGTCTTGGAAGTTAATGCTGCAGAGCTCTCTCTTCACTTTTTCCACACTTAAGTAGCCAACTACATGAAACCCAAACATGACCATGTCATATTTAGTTGTTTAATCTTCTTTGGAAGCAGTCCCTATGCTGGAGAACACAGACTGGACAGGCAAATGGGGAATGTGTGAAGTGAATGACAGCGGAGTTTTAAAGAAGGGTGGATTTTGCCTAATTATGTTATTGATAACATTAACTTCATTAATTTATTTAGCACATAAATTGCAAAATGACTGGGGGACTGATGCAGCAGCTGTGCTTTGCCTTTGGCAGTAGTCATGCTGCCACTAATTTCACCTTACTAACTCCATCACAGGTTTTTACTAACACGGGTGTCATACATGTCATAACACAAAAGGAAGAAACAAACATTATCATTTTTATTGTTTTGTGAAAGTTCTGGCTCAGCACATTAGATACTGATTCTCTTCTCTTTGCACTGCAGTCCTAGCAAAGTCACATGTCCTAAAGATCATAAAAAAGGAAATGAGGAAGAGAAGTTTGTTATATGAATGTTGATCCATTTTTTTTGGAGAGCAAGAAGTTGCTGCTTGGAATCCTGATGGCATAAGGCAAAGACTAACACTGTCTCACTGTAACTCATTTGCTTTCAGCAGACTACCACAAAGCATGAGATCTGGCCACAAATAACTTTGTGTTCTCTAAAATATGTAGCAAAATAAAGATGTATATGATGTTAATAACCTGCTCAAAGTATTTTCTTATTTTCATTGCTAGAAATCTGAATTATACCAGTGTACACTGAGTAAAACTGAAAGCAAAACATGACTAGCTAGAGGAGACATATTTTAGCTAATAATTTGTATAATTTGTGTAGCCACTATATATAGACTTCATATAATTTGTATAGGCTGTGATTTTCTATAGTGAGTAAATTTGAATATATAGAACTTACTGAAAATGTGTAATACAATTATTTGTTTTGGCTGACAAAATTAAGTAACAAAAGTCAGATCTCTACCATACAACATAATATGTTATAGATCTATCCAGCCTCCTTTTAGACTTAATTTGTGTGTTATCATACTGATTGTAAATACTAACTGTGGTCTGAAAATACTGTGGCTGGAACAATGCAGTGTTATGCTTGAGAAACCATGTCAAAGCCCTGTATCGTGAGCTCATGCACAACCTGCTCAGTGTTGCACTTCATTGCACACCCTGTTAACTGGAGTTAAATCATGTAGAGTTAGATGGGTTTGTGTGCATTACTCAGAGTCATCAACACAGTCTCATATGTCACTTGCTTTTGATATGACTGTGTCACAAGCATAGTGTATTAATTTGAGTAATCACTTCAAAAGGTCTCAGTAACCATCTTGTACATTTATATTTCATTATGTTCCCTTCATATTCTCTCCACTCTGCATCTGGTACTTGCTTATTATTTCTAGTTTGTGGCATGTTCTGCAGGCTCCATTTTTCTTCCAAGATACTATTACCCCAAAGGCAAGAGAGGAAGAAGTATATGTTTGCATTTCTTTTTCTAAATTGAATTTTTGAGTCTTTAGTGAAGGTTTATTGAAGGTTTGATCTTAGAGCTATGAATGAGGTTCTGTGTGTCATTGTGTGGTTGTACTTCATTCCGTGAATGGTGGACGAATGATTGGTTACGTTTTATCTCAGCCTTGTAATTTCTTTACCATGGCAAAGTCTTTTGGTTCAGTTTTGAGCATAAGTAGATTTTTCAGTAATGCTTCAAATGCTTAAATCAATTGTAGAAAAGAGGATGAAGGCAAAATCCTAGTGTCATTGCTGTTCTTCAAACTGTGTACAACAGTCAGTAGTTCCTGCGTCTGGCACCTACCGAAGCAGTTTGAAAACATGCCAAACCATTTCACTAGTGTGTTGTGAAAGATCTTTAAAAGTGAGAAAGGCCATGGATGAATAAAGAAGTGAGTGACCTTGGCAAGATGTATTCCTGTTTATTTCCCTGCTTCGGTGTGTCCTCTGTCTTTGTTCTTGGTTCACATGCATTTTGTAGTATATACTATAACACAGGTTATTAATTAGGAAGGATTGTTCTTCGTTTTAGGTAGTCCTTTTTTCAGCTGGGCTCAGGAATGTTTGTTTCTCAGCAACATTGTTATAGATGTGATGGCCTGAAGAGATAAATGCAATCGGATTTGTGGGAAGAGGTAATATCTTTCATTAGACCAACTGATGTAGTTGTTAAAAATAGAAGAGCTTTCAGGCACAAAACACCTTTTCCAGGTCAGGTTCTCTTAGCTTTGAACTGCCTGATAACTGACTTTTGCCTGTAAAGCAATAAAAGCACTTTCTTGATCTTTCTCTTTTTATGAATAATACTATTTGGAAAGCATTCATATATTACAGCAGTTAAAAGTTTCCATAGCTAAGGTTGATTATGCTGGTTTTAATATGATTAAATCCTTTAATTCACAGAATAATAATATAATAATTTTTTCATTCAGACCGCTAGTCTCTTAAAATACTTGATTTTGTTTTTGGTGTGATCAGAAGTGTAAATTAACCCATTTAAGGTCACAGAATCACAGAATTACTAAGGCTGGAAAAGACCTCTGAAATCATCGAGTGCAGCCTATGACCCAACACCACCACATCGGCTAGATCATGGCACTCAGTGCCACATCCAGCCTTTCCTTAAACACATCCAGGGATGGTGACTCCACCACCTCCCTGGGCAGCCCATTCCAACGTCTGATCACCCTTTCTGTCAGGAACTGCTTCCCAATATCCAACCGAAACCTCCCCTGGCACAGCTTCAGGCCATGCCCTCTCCTCCTGTCACTAGCTGCCTG
>WUAM01000107.1:388499-435861 GCA_024336885.1 Actenoides hombroni | reverse complement strand
TTCCCCAGCCTTGTTGCTCTCCTCTGGACCCGCTCCAGCACCTCAATATCCTTCTTGAAGTGAGGGGCCCAGAACTGATTACACAGTACTCGAGGTGAGGCCTCCCCAGTGCTGAGTACAGGGGGAGAATCACATCCCTAGTCCTACTGGCCACGCTATTCCTGATACAAGCCAGGATGCCATTGGACCTCTGGGCCACCTGAGCACACTGCTGTCTGATACCTCTCTGATGAAACATAAAGATCTGACAGTTTTGAACCTTATCTGAGAAACTGCCTCCATTTCCAAGTCAATGTTACGTGCTTTGGGATAAGTGGGATGGGCCTGATGGCACATTCTGCAATTTCAGTTATCCAGTGATGCTCTGCTGCACTTTTTTTTTTTTACTTTTTTTTTTTTTTTAATGATTAATGGGAAGGACATGGCTTTTAAATAGTCTCTTTGTTATTTGCTAAGTACAATGCAAATAAATAGATATCTACTGTATCTACTGGATATTGTATGTGAGAATTATGTGTTTCAGTGGTAAATTTTGGAATAGTTGAAAGTGTTACTGCAGATGCTGAAATTTTCAGTGTATTTCATATACTGTCATTTGTTATTTTTCTCACTCGGACTAAGTGTTTTTATGCCCTGTAAGAAGTCTTGTTTAAACCTTGAAGAAGAATTTACAGAGCCTAGCAGTGCTGAGAACCAGAGAGATGAGTTCAGAAAATCAGTGTCTGCATGGGTAAAAATGAAAATATAAGTCCATCCATTCACTACCTTGCAAAAAGCTGTACTAGGAGGGAGACTTCATTGTTGCTCTAAATAAATAAAACATGAAAGAATATAATTGATTTATAATATAGGAACTGGATACAGGATGCATCAAGGTGTTAGGCATGTCTGAGCATTTTGTGATTATAGCGCTGTGAGTTTCTCATGTCATCAGCTCTCCTTCATTTCCCTGGAGCTGAGGGCCCTCATCATCCTGTAGAAGTACCACTGGTGACATTTTCTTGGCAGGTTTTTAGCACAAACACTATTCTGCTGAGGGATGTTTTCCAAATTATCCAACAACAGTGAACCAGGTATTTCCTGGAGTATATTACAGAATTAGAGGGGTGTATTTGGCTAAATGTATAGGGTGCATTATTTTCCTGCATTTTACTGGGCTATGCATTGAGTTCCATGACAGTATTTCATTTTTAGAAACCTTAGAAAGACAAAGATATTCCCTGAAAGGTAGAAAATAAAGGACATATAAACCCCAAAACAATATGTCATCTAAAAGTTCAGATCATGATTGATATGTGTGTTTTTTTATTGTTGGCTGTTAGCTGAATAATAGATTGTTATTTCAATAAGTTTTGACTGGAGCAATTTTTCTTGAAATACTTTTTTCACCTTTTCCCTTTAGGTTCTTTGTAATATAGTTCTGTTATTTTGGTTTTTTTTTCATACACAAATGTGGGTAACTTTTTCACTGTTTAGCAGTATCACATGAAAACCTGTCTTAGGTTTATAAATTGATGAAAGACTGAATTCAGAAGAAATATATGATACGCAACAGTTGTTACCTACTGCATTCTATGACAAAAGAAAAATTAAATAAATTATACTGGGGGGGATGTATGCTCTCTGTCTGATCTAAAAAGCTATTTTCACAGTTCTTAACATTGTGGCTAACATTTTCCAGCTTATCATAATAGAAAGAGGCAAGTTAGTTACTTGTCAGAAAGGCCTGAAGCCAAACAGGCATACATGGCACTTGTGGAGGTAAGGCTTCTCACCATGTCCCACCATAACACATATAGTTATATTAATAAATCATGCCAGGCCATTTTCTTATCTTCATTTTCCTTCACTGATATGACAGTGCAGAAATTACTGTAATGTATTTAATATTTTAAAAGGCTTTGCTCTCCAACATTGCTTCACTTCTTAGAGATGTTCCTTGTGTCCATATTCATTAATTGATTCTCATCATACCTGGAAGATGAGTCTTCTTTCACTACAACCTTTCTCCCTTTTCCTCAGTTTCACACTAATTAAATGTGTCTCTTTTTTTTTTTTCTTTTTTTCTTTTTTTTTTCTTTTTTTGGTTTTTCTTTTGTTGTCAGCTGGAGTAATTTAGTGTCTGTGTTTAAATATTAGCTTTAGTTCAGTCGTTCAATACCACCCCAGTTAGAAGGCATGGAATACAAGAAATATTTGAAAAAATTTTGGAATACCAATGATAGCATTTTGGATTTGAATGGTGAAGACCAGCCTTCACTGTAGTATACCATGAGACATGTCAGTGCAGTCTGAGCTTTACCTGTGTGAGCTCTCAGTCTGTTTATTTGAAAACTCCATCATCAATTACCAGATTGTTTTCTGATTAGAGCACATCCCATACAACAAGAATCGTGGGATGGAATCTCCCAAGCCTATTCCAAGGGGGAGGCAGCTGGTGGCTGTGTAGAAGGTTTGATACTGGTATTTTAAGGGTTGCTGATACTCCCTATGGTTAATGTCAGCCTTGATGCCTTCAGTTGTGCTCCTCTTGTGTGACGCCAGATGTGGTACACTAGGGATCAAGAGATGTGTGATTCCAGCCCCTGGCATGGGTCTCTGTGAAAGAAAGCCAGATAATCTACAAAACTATGAGAGCTTTCTAGGCACTTACTATATAAGCCAGACATAAAAAAAGCAATGTTTTCTACATCCTTCTTTTAATTTTTATAATGATTTTGTCTATTTGCAAGCATGAATTTGGAAACTTCCTACTTGCATTTTATATGTGATATTCCTATTAAGAAATAAAACTAATTTGAGAAATATGTCAGCATCCTGCCTGAAAGTGACTTTATTGTAATGTTGGTCTCCTCTGGTTGTGGAGCTCTTTCAAAGCTATTAATACTTTTAACACAAAGGTATTAATACTTCTACATCAATATTTAGACAGAAATTTTACCACAAGGCAAGAGAAGATTTTCCACGTGAAACATGTTGTTATTTTCTGTTAAAGCTGTCAAAATAACTTACACCGGTAAGTGTAAATGCTAAACCATTAGCGTTTCTTGTTGAAATATATTCCGTCTAATAATTTACCTTTAAAATATTTCTATTCTAAATACTTATCAGCCCTCTACATGGTATCTGTGACTTTTCCCTTTTTCTGGAAGGGCAAGAGACCCATTCTTCTTCACTGTAACTGACTGTATAAGACTGTCCTGTTTAACAGCTGCTGGCAAGTGCCTCCTGGGTAGCCTCTGGCAATGTACATCCTGTGCAGAAACCACCATGTTTTAACCATTTATGTCTCTTTGATCTGTTATCTCTTACCTCTAGCAATATAAGATTTATAAGAGAAAGCAGGCACTTTGAAGCCAATGGTTTGTCTCATTGTCTCACCAGCAGCACTTGAATAACTCTGTCTTGATAGGCGCTCAAACCTGTTATTACCAAGTTAATTTTTGCCAGAAAACCCACTGAACTTTAAATCTTATGGCATGTAAGCAAGTAGTCTACTATGTATATAATTAGATGTATATGTATATACAGTATAGACACATGGTAGTAGACATGGTTTTGATAGGTATTTAGAGAAAATCAATCAGATCACTTAGAATATTCTTCTTGGTGTTTTTGTAGCTCCTACAGAAATCATATATTATTATAATTTGTATCTATTTTTGTCACACTTGGCACTTTTCAGAAGAGGCCGGTACCTTGTATGGCCAAATACTTCATCATAAGCTGTAATATAAAGAACAGTAACAGTTTGGAGCATACATACTAATATATGTGTGGTTCTTCTCACTGAAGCAACATTTTTGATGTTAATCATCATAGACTTGGAAAATGGAAGTGATTCTTGTCTAAAAGGGAAATCTTACAGAAAGGGAAATTCAAAGAATGGTTACTAATCTTACAGACCTTTGCAGGCTTCTTATAGCATCAGCCAGCAAGGATTAAGGACATGCTGAATTCTTGGTGTGTGTCAACAGGGAACTAATAATGGAAATGGAGTCAGTGGAAGGATGTTTCAGATGATTCTGTTACTGAATGACCTCCAGTAAAAATAACAACCTCTGAAACCACTCTAGTGTGCAAAAGGGGCAAATTCCAATGGCTCTGTTCATGTGTGATCCTCTTTTGTCTCTTCTGTTTTGAGGAGATACTGAAAGATTTCTGGTACAGATAATATAAACTGAAGAGTTTCCAACAGATATATCTGTATCAAGCTTTTGGCTTTACAGCTGTGTCTGTTTACATCTAACTGGAAGTAGCCTGACACTGTTCAGAAATAAGTCCTTCATGTGCCAAGCAGAGCTACTGTAACTCTGTAGACATGAAGCTACAGTAAGTCTAGTGGATGTCACCCTATGTTTCTTTCTGACACTAGTTTACATTAAAAAGAAGAGTTTCTCTTAGTACAGTAATAATGTCACAAATATATTTTATATTCCAAGATGATGAAGTAGTTTTAATTCATAGTAAAACTAATTAATATGATGGAATTATGCTATTTTCATAATGTGGGACATAGTGGTAAAGAAATGTGCTAGAATAAAAGCAATCACCTCAGCCTGGAAGGCAGCAAAATATTTGTTATTTTCTATATGTATGTAGAATAAAGCCTGACTTCAAATAAAAGCTGTAATAGTTTGCTTTGATGCCAGCCCTTCAGGGTACTGTTATATCACATTATACACTGTACCATGATGTTCTCCACCATGGATCTTCTGGGTCCACATACATAAGTCCTTGATATTTTGCACTTAAATGACAATTCTGTTAATTTCAGTTGACTTAAAAATTTCAAGAAATAAAGATAGCAGCACAGGACTGTATATTAGATTTGCTTTTACCTCCCATTCAGAGAACCCTGAGGTTTTTGAGACCAGATATTGCTCGTAACTTTCTGATGAACTAGGAAGTTTTACTGACAAATAGCTTTTTCTTTTACCCAAAATGTTGTATATAAAATATCTCAGACAAAGCAAACTTTCCCTGAATTTCAAAAAAAGCTCATCAAAATGAGACTGAAACATACTAAAGGAAATAACTTGATGAAGAAATACAATAAAAGTGTTTTATTTTCTTAATGTATGTTCCGGGGGGGGGGAGGGGGGTATTGCTTGGTTGTTTTTTATTTTCTTTTTAAATCCTTTTGTTGAACAGGTACACAGATTTTTCTGATTGGCACCTTTTCTGTGCAGTTCGTGTAAAGGTTAAATGTTAAATTAGTACACGAGTATGTGTCTCCTTCATACAGCATTCAAACCCTGGTTCAAGTCTATTGGTTATAATTAATTCAGTAAATTCTCTCTTTCAGTAGTAAAGTTATCGATGTTTACAGGGATAGAAAGACTGTGACTATCATAATGGTAGTCTCTGTTTGATCCAGTATTTGGTTCTGTAATTCTTACGCTTTCTTTTTTTTTTTTTTTTCTCACAGGTTTTTCATTATTCTTATACAGCTTCATATGTGATCTATAACATACACACAAGGTAGGTCACATTGTGTTTTCAATATGATGTTGTTGTCAGTGGTTCTATACACAAAGCGACACCAGTGTTCAAGTAAAAATTTTTACATTTTTTCAAGGGAAGTTTGGGAGTTAAACCCTCCAGAAGTAGAGGATTCAGTTTTACAGTATGCAGCCTGGGGCATCCAAGGACAGCAACTGGTAAGCACAGTCATTAAAAATGCTGTGGTTTAATAATGTATTTACTGCAGACATATTGAATTAAAAAAAAAAATTCAAAGCATTAAGATAAGTTTTATTATATATTTCTACATCATGCTAGTATGGTGCTGTTATAGCTCCTAGGGGATCTATTTATTTATTTATTTTTAAAAAACAAGTTTTTTCCAGTCTAATCCAAATAAGCCAATTATACAATTGTTGAAAGAATCACATATTTAATTGTACAATTACTGAAAGAATCACATCTTCATCTAAATATGCACTGAAGTAATTTTCAGAATAACCATCATTATAGCTACTACTATGAGAGAAGGAAGGTTGAAGGTGAAGAAAAGTTTTCAATGACAAGATCAATGAAAACTGTGGGAAAAGCTTAATATCCAAAAGTGAATGTGATGGAATCAATGAAAATGGTGTTTCAGTATGAAAATGACTGCCAAAGTCAGTTGTGCTACATTGCATTCATAATAATAAAACCAGAAATGCTATGTTTCATATATTGGTTTCTGCCAAAAGTTTTACTAATTTTTATGAACATAAATCATCCATAATAATCATGACCAAGCTCAATATGAGAAGAAAAAAAAATTGTGGGTTTAGGACAGTAGTGATATTAAACTGACCTATGTTGGTAGGTGAAGGCAAGAGACTTATAAAAGCTTCAACTCTCCAAATAAGAAATTCAGCTAATCCTTATTACAGTGTTCTAATAAGCTTATTAAAGCCTGCAGGCATGATTCTGAAGCCTTTTTGCACATCTGACTTGTTCATGCAAAGGGTGTAAGTTGAATGTCTAGAGACTATACTCCATTGCTGATACCATTCATCAAGATGTTGGGAATGTAAAAAATGTTTCTGGTTAGAATGTATTGCATTAAGCAAGTGGAGGCAGGAAGGAAAATGTAATTGGAACATGCTTGGTATGTTTTAATAATGAACAACTTTAATTTATTAGTAATGAGTCCATGGTGACAGTATTGATGGTAACAAATGTGTAGATTATTTACCAGGCAGAAGTACAGAACGTGACAACCTATGTAAGTTGTAGCATTTGCAAAACTGAAGAGAATGAAGGAATATTTTATATTAAATTGCAGTTCATAAAATTTATCTGTGCTGTATTTCTGATTAGTAATTGAAGTACAACTAAAATTGCATGCAGTGATTACTGATAAATCATTTTTTTGTTTTTCTGAGATGCATCTTAAGAAGAGGGGCAGATTTACCAATCATAAACTTCAGAATAATGCTATCTTTATCCGTTTTGCCTAGATTATAATTCTAGAAATATGTATGAATACTTTGAGATGCAGGCACAGGTAGAGTCTTACTATGTCTCAGAACTGAAAAAAAATAGGTGTTCATTTCAGGTACAACCTTAATCATCCAAATTTGAAAACATTGGCATAATTCATACCTCAGTGAGGATAACATTGCTCATCTTTGTTAATGTCCCTTGTAAAGTTAATGTCATGCTTTAAAACTATCTGCTCTACTGTGTACTTTATGGTGCCATATGGTCTGCAGAATTAGGAAATAGTAACTTTGATTAAAACACAAAATCTTCTGTGCACTCTGAATCATAGCAAGTGTTGTCATATCGATATACACCTGCAGTGACAGTATACCGAAGGTCACTTCCATAACAATTGCCAATAAGAAGAATGTCTCCTTGAAGCTGTTTATGTGGTAGAAGGAGGTTTCTAAAGTGACAGGAGTGCCTTGCCACATTACTCTTCTGCTTCAACAGCAAGCCAAAACTGTAGAAGGAGCATTAATGAATAAAGACTGTTGTGAATAATGGTTGTTAATACTGTCCAAAGCAACAGCTGCCTCCAGCAGAAACAGGACAGTAGAGATCATTCTAGCAGAATAGGTTAGGCAGAGAAAAGATGTGTGACTGAGGGCACATTGCCATAATGGTTCTCAGTTATAAAATCTGTCATTATAACAAACAGTTTACCGGTGAGTTTTGAGTAACAATAGTACCGGAAGCATTTGGCAGTGAAACTGGCTAAAGAGGAAGTCATAAATGGAGAGATGTAGAGCATGCTACTCTCTCAGCAGTAGCTACCAGTAGCACTTACCTGAGTTCAAAGATGCAGCTTCACAGACCCATTTTGCCAACCACACTATGATTGTTTTACCAATGTCCTTTCCATGTAATAAGGAAATAGTAAGAACTCATATTAAGTAAAACAAGCAGTGGAATACATACTCCAAACAAAATAATCATAGTGTATTAACCTGAGTAATCCCCAAGAGCCATTCATTACAACTGAAGAGTAAGTGGGGAACAAATTGACTTTATATACAAAAATTTAATCTAGAAAGACCCTGGATTAAATCCAAATGATAGGGGATAACTTATGGTCTGGATCAACTATTTTCAGTAAATAGGCTATCGTGTAAAATAAGATTAGTTCTGCAGGAGACCTAAATAACAATGTAACCTACACAGGGAACTTGAGTTCTTCCAATGAAGGAGTCAAGAGTTTCAAACAGATAATATAAGAAGATGAAGAGAAAAAAAAAAATAAATAAAAAGGAATGTTTGAGCAGGAAATTTGTGTGAAGCCAGGAACTGTTTATTGCACAGAGAAGGAAAAGTGGCTGCAGTGAAATCAAGTATACAGTAATGCTTTACATCCTTGTGAAAATCATGCATTAGTCTAAATTGTCCACTGTTATGAATAATTTCTAAGCATCTCTAAATGGGATGGCAGGCCACATGTTACTAGTAAAGAACAACAGTCAGGTTTATATCAGATACCAAATGACTGGAACATAATACTATTATTTTGGAGCTACCATGGTGGCTGCAAATTATTTCAGTTTTTTGCTCTTTACCTAGAGTAAAGGATTTTGAAAAGATTAAAAGAAAAGCTCAGAGAAACATCTGCCGTTTGAGTCATGATGTGGTGGTGGTGAATTTGAAAATGTATGCCGTTAGGGAGAAGAAACCTTTGTTTAATGAATTGATACATTTTAAGGTCACATAGCTGCTATTTTTGAGAACTGTTTTCAAGGTCACACTCTTTAAATTACTATCTTTTAACTGTGTTACAGCTGTGCCAGATCTAAAATACTGTTTCTGTGTGGCTTAGTATGTTAGAGAGCTAAATATTGCTCATATTTGAGTAAAATTTTTAATTATATCCATTTTATTTATATTATTTACATCATTATTTATATAATCTATTTTTATCATTTGTATAATTTATTTATGGCATTTGTATCATTTATTATATTATTATATATATCTCTTCACCTCCCATCTATAGAATTAATTATTGCAGCATTAAGTTTCCAGGGGAAAAGAAAACAGCACAAATAGATACCTAATTGGTTTCATCAACATTTTTCTGCCTCCAGTTTACTTGATTAGAGACCTCATTGCATGTGTCTGAGAAAGAGATATCCCATACCTGGTAGGAAGGCTTTACCGAGAGGAATGTTTTGGGGGCTTTTAAAGGGCCTCTGATGTTGAAATGCCCAATTTTTATCCAATGTTCTCTCTTCTTTGGCCTTATCTTCTCCAATAGTTGGTAGCAATGTTTTCATGCTTCTGTGCTGGACCTGACTTGTATCTGGCACAGAGGAACAGTCCTTTCTATCTGAATCTATCTATGGAGATGTATTGCAGTAGAAGCCTCAATTTAAAACCTGATCTCTGGTCTCCAGTGTATGCAGTGTTTTCTGTGAATGATGTTTCTCCGCAGTGCTTCTTGCAATATGGATAGTTCCGATTAGTTATCAGAAGTAACTTCAAGTAGTGAAGTATGTTAGAAGTTTTTCAGTTTGACATAGCTTTGTTCTTTGAAGTTTTACATAAAGTTTCTTCTGCCTGGGTGGTAACACGTCAGTTTTTTGTTTGAAATACTTTATTTGCACTTTATGAACACGTATCCATGCAACCCACTTTGCCTTCGTATTTATAGCAAGTATTTTATGTTAATTGTTTCATTGAGCTTATTTTACTTTTGATATATTAAGTGTTTTTGAAGGGAGCTAGGCTATATATTTGAATGGATTGGCATAAATCATTGATTTATGTATGTATGCCTATTCATAAATGCATATTTTAACAACACAGAGATCAAGAAAATAGTAAAGCTATCCAGAATACTAAAAAGATCATTTTGTAGAAGCTTGATGGATTGCTTTGTCAAAATTTGATGCCATCAACAAAACATAGCATTGTCAAATAGCAGAACTGAAGATGAGCTCTTCCTATGCTTTAATGTAATTTAGGTCATTATTGTGTAGAATTACCTATTATTGTGTATACACGGAGAACAATTTGTTGAGTGTAGCTGAACTGTGGATTCAGGATGCTCTCATCAATTTTTGGAAAAGTTTTTAAATATTACCAAAAAAAATTAAATTGTTCTATTGTTCCAAAAAAAAAAAGGGGGGGGACGGGGACAAATAGGGCTCAGAAGCTGAAGTTTTTACAAAAAGAACAACAAAAAAAAATTCAGTGAAAAAAAGAACTCACTTGATGTTAAAACTATCTAAAAACAAGTATATAAAGAGAAACACAGAAACCAAACGTAGCAAAAGCTGCTTTAATTGCTTTTAGTTGCTATTAATAAATTTATCTCTTCAAGAACTTTTTGCCGTCATGCTTTGTGATCAGTCATCTTTATCCGCCTTGGCTTGTTTGGAGGTTAATTTTGCCTCACTCCCCCTCACACACCCCCATCAACACCTATTGCCCCACAAAAATGCAAAAATCTATCAGATTGTTGTATTGCTTTATTAATATAACATTTCCTTACAATTGCCTCCTCTTCAAAATTTTAGCTTTTTTCTATGGCTTTCAAGTACTGTTCCAGATAATGGAAATACCGTAGAAGAAAAGTTCTTTGATGTTATAGTATTTACCAAGTACCCAGATAAGCACTAGACTAATTTTAGTAAATGAGAAATTAGCAGGACTATGCTAGACACATACCTTGCTCAACAGATGCTTTAATAGCCATTAGTTGCTGAAAGCTTCATTTACTATTTGCTCTATCAAGGTTCAAAGTACAACTACTATAAAAATTGGTAACCTCTCTTTCTGTAAAATATTTGCCATGTGTTTTCTTTTTGCATAATTAATGCTGTGGGCACTTGGCACCCCCTCCTGGCAAAAACACTTCCATTTGCAAATGAAGAAGAAAAGAGCTCTCAGGGTTCATGAGCCAAGCAGAAGCTTAATTAATACTAATGAAGTGAGCTCTAAATAAATATATTTAATCTGTTGGTTTTATTGTCAAAATCTTTTGCTCTTTTGACTTGCTGTGTAAGTAACTTAAAATCATATATGGAAGTGTCAAGGCTTTATTTCATCTTTCATTTTAATCATGATGCTAATAAGGCAAATGGCAGTAAAACTGACAGGAAAATGTCTGTTTGAACTTACTCTGAAAATGTGAAGGAAGGGAACCTATATGGTTCAGCATTGCCCACCTAGTTAAGTCCTTAAGGGATTTGACCATAATTCTAGCAAATGCTGAAATCACGTCTTTCTGAAGGAAATGAGGAATTAAGGAGGCTACCAAAGCTTTTTTATTTATGCTTTCAAACGTTTTTACTGCATTTCTAGATTACAGCTGGAAAACTTACTGTATCAGAGGCTGAAGATTTGAACCAAAAAGAGAAAATATTTACAGAAAAACATCAAAAAAAGCCTGGTGTAATAGCAACTTTTGACCAGCAGCCAAAGTTAGATTGTGAATTATTTTTCAAAACTGGACATTCTAGTAATTTTTTGTTATAGGAAATATGCTATATGGTCAGATCCTGTTACAAAATGATATGAAAGTCATTTACTAGCATACTTACAAAAGCTTTCTGCTGCTTTATTTTTGATACAAGAGATGCTTTTTATCAGGTTCATGGTGATCATGGGCAATATAACATTTTTCTTCACATAAGAATTAAAGTTACCTAAAAGTCTTAGATAAAAACTGTATTCCTCCTAAGGTATTGCTACGCATTGGATTTCCTCTTGAATTTCTCAAACTAGCATTGTAAAATGTAAATTTTTTTTTGCCTTTCCATCTAAACGATTCAATTCAAACTATTCTTCAAAGCGAAGTTACATTATTAGTTCTTTTGAAGGTATCATACTGAACTAATTTCCATTTTGAATTATTAATTTCTAGGTGCCTACTCCACTTAAATATAGATGAAGTTGGAGGACAAGATAAGCATTAAAGGCATACTCTAGTTTCAAAAGTGATGCTCTGTACAAAAGCAGTTTCCTCCATATCATAAAAGAGGAATGGAGAATGCAGACAGAAAACACGGGCAGTTTTGGAAAACAGGAAAAACCACGTTTTTATTTATCAAGGCTGGATATTTTCAATAAAAGTTTTGTGAGCTCTAGAAAGCAGGAACATTTATAAATGAAAGCAAGAGTAGGTTAAGCATAGAAGTTGCTTCATAATTTTGCTAAGTGAAATGCAATAAATGTGTCTTGGTATCAAAGGTAACTTAAAAGTATTAACTGCTAAGGATTAGATATTGCTAGCCCTTTTGTGAGAATAGCTACTTGGCTGTATCTGAGAGATGTGAAGAAATAATGAGAAAATCATGTTTTATAGAAGCATTATTCCTTTACTACTGTTTTTCATGTGGAACACTAAAAGGCCCAGCAGCTATATAGTGAATAAATTGGCAGAGGAGATAAAAGATGTTTCCTTTCCACTTTCCCTGATTCTTATTCTATTATCACTGCTCTAGCATGCAGCTAATATTTGAATCAGTATGTAAGCTGTGCACACAGGTAGTGTACTTCTCTATCCAGTCTCATATCAATATCTCTTTTGTAAGCAAATATATTGGAAATTAGTCATATCTTATGCTAGAAAGCAAATTATTTTTTCACACAGATATTTGTGTGTGTCTGTATATATATTTCTACACAGTCTCACAAAAACACATGCAAACAAGCGTAGACACATGTTTGATAGGAGAAATTGCCAGGACTTTACTGTTCATCTGTCTGCAGGGAGCGATGAAAACAATATGCACTTCTCATCTAAACTATCATGTTGCTCAATGTGTGTATGTGTAACAGAGCACATCTGAATAGTCACACTTCTGTTAGCTAATATTGACTGCAAATCCAGTGGCTCATAAGTAGGACTGCTGTGCTTCTTGTGTGAAAATTGCATAGCTTTCTGTTATGCAGAAACAAGAAAATGATACTTCACAAGTCTGAAATTCTTTTAAAATAGCCACCCTTAAAAACTAAACACAGTCAATGAGAAGAGAGGTCACAATCTGAACGTTTTGCTAAATCAGAGTTCATGGAATAATACAATGCCAAGTTGTAAGGAACCTCAAAGATCACGTGATCCAACCTTTCTTAGGAAAAGCACAGTCTAGATAAGATGGCCTAGCACCTTGTCCACATGAATCTTAAATGAGCTGGGAAATATTAGGTAACAAGTTTTATTATGGACCAGTCAGTCAGGGTTTTACTCACTGCATAGGGATAAGGAAGGAGTAGATGGTCCTTATTATTATTTATATTACCAAAAAAACCCTCAAGAAAACTAGATATACTTTATACAACATGGATGATATTGTCATGACTCCCTGTTCAATCTCAGTCAGCAAGACAACTGTGATGAGGAGAAAAAAACCCAGCAGATTATGACCACACAGCTTTGGGCGTATTCAACTCTCTTGTAGGCTCTTTATATTTTGTCTAAGTCTTTCTTGAAAAAGAGGCAATAAATTCCATCATCACCAACCTGTTAATGTCCTCGCATGGACTTTTTTCCCTACAATGGAGTTATGACGTCCTCGCTGTGTTTGTGCTGAAGTATCAGAGCAGATCAAACTCCTGCCACGCTGTGTTAAAGTGATGTAGGTGTTCATGTTGACTCAGCCTGAGCCAGACGGGAAAATGCAGAGGACTGCCTGCAGATGTGTAATTATGGGGCTTGACAGCTTCAAGGCCAGAAGAGCCCTGGAGAATAAGGATTAAGAAGTCAGGTATACTGTTGATTTGTAAGAGAAAACAAAGCATTGATTGGCAGAGAGGAAAGCAAGCTGAAGGACCCAGCAATCAGCCAACAGTTAAAACTCTTACTTTTGTGGAAACAAACTGCTATTAGAAAGGTCTTTTTTAATCTGGTTGAAACAGCATTAATGAGGAAAACAGAAACCTGTGCAGATGAAAGCATTTCTCACTGTAGTTGAAGGTTAGGGTGTAGTGAAGAAGTAATACATTAATAGTATTTATGTGCTCATATGAACATTTTATATGTATGAACAGTGCTTGATCAGTAGTAGCTAATAGGTATTAGTAAAATAAATAGTAGAGTAGAACACGGCACATTTTTAATTCACCATTTATGGCAGGCACCAGTGCATTTACAGAAATAGAAGAGAGAAATTTTGTGTGGAAAGAAAGCAAACAGTTATTTTCAAGTGTTGCTTCACAGACTCTGTCCCAAACAGAAATGCTGTTGTAAGAGTTAGTCAGAATTTTCTAATTCCTAATGAGATATTTTAAGACAAACTGGCCTGCTTGCAGTGAATTCCCTGTGTGTGTTAAGGGGTAAATAGCTGTGGAGTCTGTACAGGTAGATGTCAGTCACTAAAATGTTGGTCTATCATAAAGACAACTGGCAAATTGAACACCGTGCACTGTGGGGAGACAAAGGCTCACATAACATACAAGACAGGCTGGGTCAGCAATAATAGCTGAAAGAACAAAGCCTTGTGTTAAACCCTGCTTGTGTTTCTCATGTAGAAGATGCTTAGAGGCACCTTGGTCTACTTCATCATTTTAATTATGTACAAAGTTCTCAGGGATTGTCTACTATCATAAGAATAGTAGATAATGTCGATAAAACTTCATAGTACAGCATTTTCAATCTGTCTTTTTTGGCTTTGGTCCTTGCTGTTAGTATGCTACTTTCTTACATTTTATCAAAGAAAACAAAGATTCCTCCTTTGGTACCCAGTCCAGACAGTTATCTTAGATATTTTCCCATCTCTCCACATTGCATTTTTTCTTCCAGAGTAACTGGGTTGAAAATTTTTTGGTTTAGCTTCTGTTACAGATGGATCAGTCTGAGCATAACTTTATACTTGATATCAGTGTGAGATGAGCTTTCAAAATATCAGAGATAATTTTAAAAGATTTCATGGTAGGATTATCATTTTATTATAAGTCTGTGAGAGCAACCCAGGCATGTAAGAGTGACATTTCTGACCATGCTCTTCCATACTGGTTCATTAGTCAGAAGCTATCAGTAAATGTGAGGAAAAATGAGTGTGAGTTCCTAAGCATATGCTGTTTATAGATAAGTCTATTATACACATGACTTACAGAAGAAGACCAAAGGGCTGAGCAATCCAATCCCTCAAAGATTTCTCACAGTGCTACAGCCCACGTAGTTCTTTGGGCTGCTCCATAGGGAGGAAGCAGTAGATCCAGAATGTCAGCCTGGGGGTGAGGCACTCTTACTGTAATCTTCTGTGCAATGACAAAAATGTATAAAGTAGCTTTTTGCATAGGTCATAGTTCAGACATTATATGTGATTTTGTTTATATAACATATAGCACAATGTTTGCACGCATGAATAAGTTATCATGGGATTAGGCAGGGTATGAATTTAGTGAACGTCATGATCCAATGTCATTGGAAAGGCAACATAATTAATGTGTGTCTAAACAAAAGACGGCAATAATTCCTCGCTTTTATTGGAAGTCAAGGACATAAACATCAGAGTTATCATGGAGTTGCTGATACTCTGAGTTCATGGCCTGGTTTATTTCATGACATTAGTAACAATTCTTAGCATTGCATTATGAGTGTACCCTTGCTATTGTTTACAGTAGATTATAAACTCTCTAAATAGCAATTAAATATAATAGCCTTTTAGATTGTTTGCAGTTGTTCAGAAACGATTGTGCTAACACATTACTGTGATGCAGCGACATTAATCTAGACAGCAGAAAAGTGGTACTTCAACTCTCTATTGTTCATGCAATGTCTGGTAGCTTGATGACTGCAAAAATAATATTAATATTGTAACTCACAACAAAATAAAGGCAGTATATGACATGGGGATGTATGTGATTTGAGTTCTCCATGTTTTGTACTTTCTGCCTTAATTACAACATAATCAAATGTTAGAAACTTTCCTCTGAGAAAATTCTTGTTTAGGTCAATCACAATCTTTAAACAAATGGTACCTTTAAGAGTGAATATATTTATTATTGCCCACAATTATAATCATTTTGTTATCATCTATTATTCGTTTTCTGCCTCATTTGCAATGCGTCTGATTATTTTGAAATGTAGATCATATAAGGGTAGATTTTTGTCTACTGCCATACTTTGTGTTTAGGTAGCTGATGGTGGCTGCTGTGCTCATTATCTGCATAATTTAGTGGTCTGTAGTGCACATGGAACTATGGGTAAGAGTTAGAGCAAGTCAGAATTAAGCAGCTGTGAAAATTTTATACCAGTATAGATTGACCTGCAAAATAAAAAAAAATGTGCAGAGAGGAGATCAGAGCCATTCTGCAATACTGCAGACTTGCAAAACAGCTGGACTGCAAACTGCATCAGACATTTTAAGCCTGCAGTCCATGTCTGTGGGAGCTCACAGTCTAAAGAAACTTACAGATATAATGTAGGGGAAAGGGTATAACATAAAGCTGCTTTGCAATACAATTTCATAAAACTTGCCTTGAAATTGTCATCCTGTAACATACGTGATCTGGATAGAAAATTTGAAAGATGTGGTAAAACAAAAGGATTTCGGAAAAAGGCTCTGTAATTATAACTGACAAAGTCAATATTGAGTGCTCTAACCATCCAAAATTCACACTTCTAAAAGCTTTAAAAGCCACTTTCCTGTGGTTGATATTATCCAGAACATAGACATTCTCTGTGGTTCTGGAATTCATTGCAGGACATGTAACACAGATATCAACAGAATCATCAGTTGCACCAGTGAAATGTGTTATAATTGGTTTGGGTTATAGTTTCCTACCTTGCATTTTACTTGCTTCTCAATGTGTGAGAGTCCAAGTTCATCATTACCATGAAGCTTTTTCCACAACTTATTACCATGAGCAAGGATGGCAGATACCAAGCCTTTATCTTTCTACTTTTCCAATATGTACAAAGTACCCCCTAGAAATCTGGTTTGTTCATGTGATTTTTGTATACAACAGATCTCACTTTCACATGTTTGGAACAGTAAATTGACACCTAACTTGGAAACACCCATGTACAGGGCATTGTCACAGGAAGATTGGTGGTGTACACATCATCCTTACTATGCATGCAGCCCATGAGCAGTTTGAGTGACCCCTGTGCCAGCATCTTTTTCAGTAGAGTTATGCTGAAGATGGGTGTTGAGTCTCAAGCTGTGGGTAGAAACAAAGCAAATGGCATCACAACATCAGTTCATCACAGAACAGAAGAAAAGCCATCTCTTTCCTGCAATCCTGTAGATTCTATTCTATGATTCCCCCATTGTTTTGTGTTTTGTTCCACTGCACATCCAACATGAATTCACGTCTAGGAGAAATACAGCTGCCACGTGTGTCATGGGATCTTCTTTCTCCTCTGAGTATGAGATTAAACTGCAAAATAGTGCTGTGCCGATTTACTGTTGTACTTGAAACTGGAGAAGAAATAGTTTGATCTCTGAATAGCAAAGTACAAAATTTACTTAGCGATTAAGAAAGTGTTCTTTATTTGACTTTCTTCTGCTAATACATATCTGATATTATTTGTATTAACAGTTGTTAACAAGGAAACATATTTCATCTGGAAATTTTGGTGACTGATCCAACTAAGGGCAGTTGGATTTGGCCCTGGTTAATGTATGGTAAGATAGGAGACAAAACTAATGACAAGAGGCGAGCCCAGATGGAAAAACATCTTGAAGCTTTTGAAGAATTAATTATGCAACTAATTAGCTGGCAGTCCCACAAGAAGAAAGGATGGAATTTTGCCATATGCTTAGGAAATGAAGATGTCTGGTAGCTACATCTCAGCATAGGATCTATCAGCCATGATGACGGTGGAGTCAGCTGGTTAGCCAGGCTATGTAGGTGCATAGGACACCACTTGTTTCGGTGTCAATAAAAATACTTACCCCTCTGCTTAGAGCAAAAAGTGCAGTTGAGTCATCTGCTATATAGAGCATTTGGCTCTGAAGACATCTGTGCTGGTCCAAAGAGCGGTGAACTGTGTGTCCTTGCCAAGGTCACAGAGGAATACGGGCAGAGATAGGCTGCCTGAACATGTTTTAGTTCAACATCTTTCGCACTGTCATTAGCAACTGCTGGAGTTCTGCAGCAGGAGCATTTCCTGAGTGCCAGCCTGAAGGTCTCCTTCTGGGCATAATCAGAAATTCCTTAGTCTTCTCGTAGCTCATATTCCTTATATGAAAGGTAAGGAATACTGTCATGTTCTCTGGGGTATTAAGTGGGAGCCCTGAAGTTATTCCAAGTTAGAATAGTTATTTATATATTCATTGGTCAGAGAGTCTGTGAAAGAATCTGATTATTTCCTTAGGTAGAACACTCACCTGTACAGGAAGAGAGCAGTGCTTGTTGTATGGATAATTTTTTTTAACCAAAGGTGTATTGATACAGATGCTCTCTGTGTTTCCTTTCCAGTTCTATCTGCTCAGTAGCTTTCGAATTTCATTGGCACCTTCCTTAAACTAAGAGTATTTCCTGATGAAATACCATGCCATTACTCACACTCCACCATTTCTTCTCTTCAAGACAATGCTGGATTCTGAGTATTATCTTTTTACCTTGAAAAGTTAATTTCAGGAGTTGTTATAACTTACGTAAGGGTAAATCATAGCTGCAAAGCCCACACTTGCAGTTTGCATAACCTATCTGTATTATTATTGATGGCAAAATGTATTTGTGGTGATGTTATCCATCAGGAAGTCAAACAAATCTGCTGTGCTCAAACTCAAAAGGATTAATTAGAATGATTTACTCACTAAGTTAGGAAAATAAGTCCCCATGTATTAACCATTATGGGATAGGTGTCCACATTTTCCCTATGATAAATATCAAGACAATTTTCAGGGCTGTGCTAACTATTTTTCTTCTGTTTCAGTTGTTAGTTGTTAGTGTCTTCTGCTATCATTTCACACTGGGTAATGTGGAAATACTGGACTGAGGTTCTGCAAACTTGTGCCTTATAGGGCAGCTGTACCTTCTTATGGCTTTTACACTGTAGCCACACTCCCCTAAGAAGTGTGATACAGGCCAGCAGGTTGTGGTACAGAGTGGGGAGATATGCCTTCAGCTTGGGTGAAGCATGACATGAATAAGTAATATTGCTTCTAGACCCAAGATGGTTCCCTCTCATATTGGGGGACAGCAGTGGCAATAAGTTATACCTATTTGGTTAGTGTTTATGTAATCTATTTTAAGAACTTATTGCATGGTAAGATACCTTATTATATTTATATAAACATAAGTTTATCCATGCATAAGTTAGAGAGAAGACTAATGCTAGATTATTAAGTCTACCTCCTTAACATCAGGTTTAAGAGAAAATTGTGTCTCAGTTTGGTAGCTTTTCTCTGTAGGTGAAACTAATGACTAGTTCCAGGGAAGAAGGTTTTGTCAGCAAGGAATGCTGGTCTGTTTCTTGTCCACCTGAAAAAAAACCTGTGCTTTTGGATATAAGTACAAGTCTGAACTTGATGTTCAGATTTATTTCTAGGACACACACAAATATCTGATAGTGACTTTGTCTCATCTGCCAGGGCTAACGGACTACTGGCAGCGTCTGGTAGAGAAGCTGCCCCTGCTTTGGTTGAGAGTTCAAAGCCCTGCTTCTCACACACTCACTGCCTCTGTGCCAGGTAAGCTATCATGTGGTGACCCCCGCACAGCTCCAGGCAAACTGGTGCCACTGCCCAGCTGGTGAGTAAAAAGCTTGAACTGTTGCCGATGTGCTACCTTGCAATCAGAGGAGTGATTGAGTGTGGAGATGCCCAAGCAGAAGGCTTCAGTGGAGCACCTAAAGGGAAAAGTGGAGTATTTTTCTGTAATTTAGTGGCTTTTCTCTGCCTGTAGTGTTTGAAATGATTAAAGACACACAGGGGGCCTCTCCAGCTATTGGCACTGTGTTTGCTGTTCAGCTGTGGGATTAGATGTCTCTGTGTTTTCACAGCTGTCTGCCATCTGGAACTAACTGATCAGACTGGGTGCTCTGCTTAAGACCTCAGCCTGAAATAAAATCATGTAATTGTGAAACATTTTGCAAACAATAAATAAGTGTTTTGGAAGAAATTAATTTAGAAAAAGTTTTATGAAAAAAATAGTTTAGAGGCTGACAGATGTGGAAGAAGGAGAAGGATTAGTGTAGCAAGCAGAGCCTCAAATTCTTCACAGTCAGTTGAAATAAATGTGATCATTATCAAGAATTAATCGCTCATTAATCCAAAACATTCTTGCAGATGTTTTCCATTAATTGGAAAATACTTAATAAAATAATTAAAGAAATGCTGTGGGTTTTTCTTCATTTGGTTTAAGGCTTGATGTAATTAGCTGTGCAAAATCTTTTAAGAAAAAAACGGGAAATAATTTTGAAGGCTGTAAGATTTTATATTTATCCCTATTACTATCTAAAATATAATAAAATATTTTAAAATACAAAAATACTTGGGATATAGGTGGTGAAGAGGAGGTTAAAAAAAGAGTAATAATAATTTTCATATAAGATAGCATAGCCTGGTTCCACTTTGTGCCTTTTTCAATTTATTTTCTTATCGTCATGCCTGAAAGATGTGAAAGCATTCTGGGCACAAAGCCACTGGTGTATTCATGAGAATACCTGTCTGATATACACAGTTAGCAACTCCTCTTTTAGCAGTTTTGGAAGATTCAGTAGTTGCAGTCACCATTTTAGTACTCATGAAGTAGTAATTAGACCCAAGTGTATACTAAAAAAAGCCTTTTACTTTTACCTGCTCCCAAATACCTGAGTGGAGATAGACAAGCAAGGAAGGTTTTGTGGTTTGTGTGACATTACCCAAAACACAATATACAAAGTGATGAAGTACGTGAAGTCCCTAGCCTATAAACCTTTGGCACTTGCTTACTTTTACTTACTGAAATCAGGATTTTAGGCACATGTATTTGCAAGATTCTGCTCCAAGAATTTTTTTGTTTTGTTTTGTATCAATAATTCTTATCCCAGTGTTGTGATTTGTTATCTGTCTTGCAGTATTTGAAGTTTAAGTCTCCATTGTAGAAAAAGTAGTATACTGAGTTTTCTCCCAGCCACTTCCTCTCTCTTTCACTCAATTTTAAAGACCAAATTGTGGCTCATAAATTCAGCTTCTATGTATTGCTATACTGCAAGTAAGCAGCAGCAGCAGACACCATCTAAAAAATAAAAAATTCCATCTAGTCTTTGTGGTTTTGAAATAAAAGCTTGGAAATATATTTTATTGCAGCATAAAGTAGAACTGTAAAGAGTTTTCCACAGATACTATTTTCACCAGAAGACACTGGTGGCAATGTTTAAATTGAGCTAGAAATCTAAAAATGTACGAACCAAAGAAAAGGAACTTGGTTGTTCTGCTGGGAGGAGGGGGTTTGACCACGATATTTAAGGACTTCCTCTGCTTCTGAGCCTGGTGTAGAACTTTTTGCATGTTTCAGCTGAGGAATAGTTCCATTTCTACTCTCTTAGTTGGTGCTCTCATGATAATCTACATAAAACAAAACCAGTATCCATTTTCCTCCTGAAGTCACTTCACATTTGACATCACCTCCTGCAGCAGGAGAAGCATGGAGTGGTGTTGTGGCCACAGCAGGAAAACGGGAGTCAAGGACTGTCTCACCCTGGTCATGGACCAGAGCGAGGTTTTGATCGTATTCTCAGGAACAGAATTAAGACTCAAAACGGAGTCAAGCGACTTTATTTGCCTGACAACGAATTTGCAAAGTAGAGAGAGAGAGAGAGAGAGGAAAAGAAAAGAAAGGAAGAAAGGGTCAGTCATGATAGCTACCACCATGGGTCTGCGATGTTCCATCAGTCCGAGTCTGATGGAAAACATTCCTTTCGCTCTTCCATGTTCCTGACCCTGATGTTGGTTCCCTGATGTTACTTCTTGACATTACCTCACAATGTTACCTTCCACCAATGCTCGTTGCTCCTGCTTTCTTATCATACTATCCTGTTGCATATTCATACCCTTTCGGAGAACTATTTAGCGTATTACTGGAGTTGCTTTGCTTAACCCCACCTACCAGCTGGAGGTGGTACTCATGCCCAGTACCATCTCTGGGGCATCTTCAGGGGTCTCTGGACCCGTCAGTCTTCCAAGCCCCAGGTCTGGGCACATGTGCAGGGGTTTGTTGGCAGTTCTTGAAATCAGCTCCGTACTTGAGCTTGAAGAAAACAGGAATTTGAGCCATGTGGTTCAGTCGTCGCTCAGTTTGCGGTTAGATGTTTACCGACACAGGTACAGCAATGCTGAGACAAACAATCTTTGATCTGACACCATCTCCAACACCATTTCTGACAAGGACTAACCAGGGAGAAAAAGCCCACTTCACTGCTCTCTATAAAACGATAGTTGTTGTACACACACTTTCTCTAGCCTACCTCAGAGGGACAAGAAGCAAAGATGTTGAGTTGCTAGTCAGTGTTGTATGTGCAAACACTAGAGAAAAGTGAGCAAGATCTATTCAAAATCTTGTGAATGAAATTAATTTCAAGCAGTGATCTATTAAAATTTCAGTATGTTTAGAGTTATGTATGAGGTTCATTTGTACCATATAAATATTATACCAGGAAGAAGAATTTGGAATGAATATGCCTGTTAGAAATGTCTTGCTTGGCTGCATTGCTCTGGCAGTAATGTCAGATGGGAGATTGTTTTTTCGTGGCTCCACAAAGTACTTGTGCTGAATTGAATCCACAGCATGGATTTACAAAAAGCAAAGAGCCTTTCAGGTCACTACTAAAAGGCTTCATGATGTTGTCACTAAAACTGCTGCCTGTTTTGTTGCAGAAACCAACATTTTAATGCCAAAGTCCTTATTTTCAAGAGATGAATGAGTTAAACGATTACAAATGAGCACTTTGGAATGTTCAGGAATGGTGGGGACTGCAGTCTTGACTGCAGGGGTTAGGCAGCAGTATTTCAGGAAGTGTGCACAAAGCTATTTCTATCGGTACAAACAGCAGTTTCTGGGCTTCGGGTGGAAAATGGTATCTCCTGAAATATGACAAATATTCAGAATTACAGATGAGATTATATGACTAACCATAATGTTGAATCTTTCAAAGATGCTTTTACAGGCTCAAGCATGGGGATATTGATCTTTCAAAATGCTTCAGGCAGTGCAGAATGATAGTTGCCAGTGTGCCAACCCTAAATCATCGATGTGCATTTACATGCTGTTTCGTTATGTGCAGGAACATGAATGGTTGCATTTCATAAATGTTTTGCAAAGGAACATAAATTCATAATTTTTAATGTAAAATATAAGTAAGCAATGAGCTCAAGGCTTTCTAGGGAGAAAGCTGATGGGTGGCTTGGAAGTTTTTCAAGAACTTTAAAAAATTCCAATCCTTATGTTCAAGAAGAAAATTGTTCTTAGGGGTAGTTTTCAAAGAAAGAACACATGTCTTGAGTGATGAAGAGAGAAGGGAAACTTTGGATGACAGAGTAGACTAAGAGGATTGTGAGGATGTTCAGAGAGTGGCTGAGACTTGGTTGAGGATGGAGACAAAGCCACTATATGAAATGAATGGGGGATAATGCCAAGAGAGACAGCAATCAGTGAGTATTCCTTGGTGATCCAATGGTGAGTATTCCTTCTGAGATATTTACTTATCTGAAATGTGTCAAATGGAATTAGCAATGCCTGCTAACTAGTAATAACAGGATTAAAGACCTTTTCATGGTTCAGTCATAGAACAAGTAGTTCTTAATCCTGTACTTTAACTAGAAATGATGGCTCTAAAGGAGAGTGTTACATTGCACAGACTAGATGCTATGGGCATCTTCGCTATGAAAAATACAAACAGCATGAAAAGGGGTGATAGAAACAAAAATGAGACTTCTGATCTTCGAAAATTAATTAGATTGAGCTCATTTAGTTAAAGAAGCTTAAATAAATAGAATCATTTGATCAAGTAGGCTTTTTTTTAATCTCCTGAAAGCAGCTGTTTATATAAGAAGACATTGTCAGCTGTAAGAAACCGCTCTTTACTAAGCAGTATTCAATGGAGTGGTTCCCACTACTTGTATTACCTGTGATTTAGTCTGATAAGAATATTTTTAGTTCACTTAAATAGCAAGTAATTGGCTAAACTATTGAGTTTTTTCTTCATTAAGCAATTAACCATGCCTTATTATTAAATGTATTTTTTCTTCTTTTAGCTTAGAAAAAAAATACACATTTTTACCGTGGAAATACACATTGACAATAAGTGTTTGTCCATATTATTTCAGAAGCTTGATATGTCCAGTATTCTCTAATTCTTGTTTTATTTTGGTGTTAATGCTGGGCTGTACATCAGCTCCCCATAAATTCTCAACTGTATCAAATATTATGTGTAAAACTATTAATGTAATTACTAGTCAGTACATTTTGGATTATTCGAACTGGATCAACTATTTTTACTTTGGTTTTGAACTCACTGCTAAGTTTTTAATTTCTGCCCATAAAGAACTTTGTTCTAAGTCACCCGTGATTGCCAGTAACAGTTAAAAACATTGCATTGCTCATGGTATGAAAAAACCTCAACTTTATTGCTTTCTGCAGCAGAAATCATGGAGTTGCTACTGTTAAAAATCAAGAAATGCCATTAGTTTGGAGACTCATAGGGAAATCTATTTCAGATGGTAATTTAGAAGCAAAGAGAACAGCAGTAATAGTGATAATAAAACTTTGCTCTCTGGTTAGTATTTTCCCATAAGTCATTTATCATAGGAGCATGAGAGAATGATAAATGACTAAGCCTTTAAAATGATCTTTAGTGGAAATACATTTCCTTCATGCGAGCAGTCCCTGGCACTGTGTATATCGGTGTACGTTGATGAAATCATGTAACAGAAATGTCTATTGTGTGTTGCTTCTCTGGTGCTGTTGGTTGCATTTTCTTAGCGTGAATCAAGATGGTGCATAATATTGATATTAGTTCGATTCCATTGTTAATTTGTGTAAGCACATGTGCGGCCATTGTAATTTAACAGAGAAGTAACAAAGCCTATAACTCTGAGATGATTATAGCTGAAGTATGACTCTAGTCACAGGTATTGACTACCTGGGGAAAATGAGGAATGTAGGAGTATAGCCAAAAAGATTTAGAGCATTATGTCAGGAAATGCTAGTCTCTGTGGTTCTACTTTTTATACCTGTCTGTAGCTTTTGGTTTGTTAGTGTCTCAGATGTTTCTTATTAACCCAGACTGGGAAAAATAGGGCCAATGAAGACATTTGGGACATGTACCTAAACTGTGTTGCAGTGAAGTGCTTGATGGTCTCCTGGCTGATAGGAGGAAGGCACGCATATAGCCCATCCTGGCATACATCTGAGAATGTAAAAATTTCCATGTCACAAATGTTCCTCAAAATAACTGTATTTGTCTTCTGCCATTTTACCATCCCCATATTCCTCCAGTTTTTTCTTTTTTCTTTTTTTTTCCTTTTTTTTTTTTTTTTTTAATTTACTTTTTTTGGACTATATCTTTCTTTTATTGCACTTTGTCATGGAGCCTGGAAATCAGCCTCACAAAATGAGTGAAGTTGAAATCCTTGGCAACAAAGCGAGCAGAGAAAGAAAAGCAGAGAAGGCTGAGAAGTGGCAGTGAAAGGCTGTTTAGGCTGTTACAAGAAAAGGAGGAGGAGCCTAGATTTGAAAATAAAGGGCATTTATATAGCATACTTGAGGTAAAATATTTGTGTCTCAGAGTCAGAAATAGTGTCAGGAAGCTGAGGAAAGTTAACGGCAGTCTGCTATTTATTTTTGCTTCCCCACTATGTTCTCACACCATGATAAAAAGCTGTAACTTGTATTTATGATGTATGTACTGCGCTGTATGTACTTGCAGAAGTATGTCTAATTTCACAGCTAGAAAAACAGATGATTTTATTAGATACAATGGAATTGATGGAAAATTTATCTATTTAACTCTTACAAAGCTTCTCTCCTTTATGGTTCTGAGGAATGTAATAATATTTCTTAAAGTGAATCAAAACGTATCAACTGGGAAGGCAATTTCAAAGGATGAATTTGTCTTGACATAAGTATTAAAAGTTTGCTTAGTTAGCCCAAATCGATAATAAAATGGAATGTGTAGCCAATGTTGGTGAAAAATCATGCTGAATTATTCTGTAGACTATTCTGACCCTGAGGAAATTATGTATTCATTGCTGTACATTAATTTGTATCTACCAAAATGTTCTTTTTTCTCTCCATCCCTCTTACCTCATACAGATTTATATTTTTGAAAATAACATCTACTATCAGCCTGATGTAAAGAGTAGTTCATTGCGCCTGACATCTTCGGGAAAAGAAGGAATTATTTTTAATGGAATTGCAGACTGGTTGTATGAAGGTAAGCTGGACAAATATATCTGTTTATTAAAACAGATGAGAGGTTCCTATACAGACCCAAGAGCACAAATCTATTCATTTCAGAAAATGCTATCTAAGGTTATTTTGCTTCTTTGCCATCTCATTTTCTTGCAAGATTGTCTTTGTATCTATTCATACTTTGTATTGACTGCTCTTTTGCATATAACAATATTTTCTGAGAAAGGTGAATTTATTTTCAACCAGAATGTATCAGATGTATTATGAACACTAAGTAGTATGTAAAAAATTCTGTAGCAGTATAATCTTGAAGTGGGATTTTACTACCGACTTAAGCAGGGCTGGCATTTCAAATAGAGCTATTCAACTAAAACTGAGCACCCTGTATGTTTTGCTTGTCTAGAATAACTCCATTTACACCTTTGGAGTTATTCTGGATTTACAACACAAGAGAAGAGGGAAGGGACTCTGTTTCTTGTATGAACAACAGTGCTGATCTACATACAGTTATAATAGCCTAATAGGAGAAGGCACAAAAGAATCATAGTGTAGAGGCAGATTTGGCCACAATTTCTACTTTACTGCTGGATACACGGCAAAAGGTGATCAAAGGTGATACTGCCTGGTGCCTCACTTTGTTTTTATCTGCATCTGTCCTTCAGCATCAGTGGTGGTTGGTGTGCTGTATATTAGCATAGCTCACGAGAGACTGCAGCATCTCAAGCCAGGAACTAATATTGGAAGTGCTTGACTTTCAGAACATGCTTGAGTCTAATTTGAGTGTTTTGACAAGATCTAAAAGTGCCATACTGTTACCTCAGCAGTGGCTGCTACTTTTGCTTAAATCAGCTTGGGCTAGGCTCCTGGAAAACTTGCTGTTGCTGGCAAGCAGAGCCAAAATGGAGTGGTGAACAGGTCAGTTTGTGATATCCTCTGGCTTCTGCAGCTGACGTCTTTGTAGTACCACAGAATATTTCTCTCTGCACACAAAATGCTTTTAACATAATAATAAATATGTCAGCAAATTATACAGCTTGATACAAGAGCTTAAAATTGGTACACATTTCGGTAATTCTTTCCATGGGACTCGTTGATTTTATAGATAAATGGCTCAGTGTTAAATACTCAGTTACCTGAAGTAGATAACTTCTCATATGCAGAGTTTTGCAGGGCAGAGTCCTTTTCAGGCATGATGTTACACTGTACAGCAAAGAACTTCAGTGTAGTCCTTAGAAATGGACTATCCATACCACTTGGCATTTCAGTAGGATTTCTTAAAATAGTAATTTCAGTAGGATTTCTTAAAATGTCTGTCCATGTAAACACTGAAATTACAATGGTAGTTTGCATCCCTTATATAAATGTCTGTGTCTGATAGTTACCTACTTCCAAGGCTTCTATTAATGATTTGGAATGTTTTAATGTGGCAGTATATCTCAAAACTTAAGGATAAAGGACATATTTGGAATGGAATATAGTTTTATATGCCCTTCATATTCTTTAAATCTAACATGACTGTGTGAAAATTGAAGAATTTAAGCTTCAATTTAATCACCAAAGTTGACAGAGTATATCAAGTTTTTGCCAAAACAAGGTGAAATTATTAAGAGTCACGGTCGTGGATTCAACAAGGCAATTCTGGCTCCAGTTTTGCAAGCATTTTGAGGACACCTATTCAAAAGAAGGCAGCCTCTGGTTCTCTTGTGGCCACGATAGTTGCTACGTGATTGGTTGGACTTGATGATCTTGGCAGTCTTTTCCAACCTTGATGATTCTGTGATGCTGTGATTCTTCTCTTTCGGGTGCAGCATGGTGTTGCAGTGAATGACATGTCATAAAGGATCATTATACAGCTCTGCTGTGCAAAACGAAATGTAGTATGACATTCTTTATAAAGAATTCCTTCCTAGTCTGCAATGGATCACAAGAATATTGTAGGATAATTCAGATTGGAAGAGACTGCAAAAGGTTACCTAACGCAACTGATCAGTTCTGGTATTTGCCAGACTTTTTATTTGAGCTGTCTGGAAGGGATGGAGTAGACCCTGTCTAAGAATGATACAGATAGAAGTTTAAGATATAATTTAATGGAAAAAATGTGGAGTTTTCTATATATGCTTTGGACCTCTGCATATTTGAAACATGCCAATATGCTTTTTTTGAATTTATTTTATATTTCAACTTATCTATGTGTCACAGAAACACTATCTGAAAGAGGTTGATGTAAATTTTTTGTAACTTCATTTTTTTTAAAAGATCAGCAAAACTGCTGATAAAACAAGTGACTGTTTCCTTAGGCTGCAACTGTTTCATGATGAACAGAAAAAGAGAATGGGGTAACGTGGAAAGAACGGGAGCAGCCAGCACAATAATGGCAATGATGCTTGTCTGAAGTTATGCTACTCGTTCTCAGTGTGTGCCCATCATTCCTACAGACACATTAATTAATATTTTAGGACTGAAAGACATGATTAGAGTCAGACTAAAAGGGACTTCGTTCTGTACACGTCAGAGGACCATAGTCCATGTCTGTTGGCATGAATGAATATAGTGCTGCTTTCCCATTAACTATTGTTTAACTTAGAGCAGTCCTCTACTTTCAGTAGTGGTTTTAATAGCATCAGAAACTGAGCAGGCTGAGTATTGTCCAGATGAAGTGAAGAGATTTGCAGTTGAACAGAGAAATATTCCTCCTTTTGACCTCATTTGTTTTTTTTTTATCATTTGCATGAGTTTGTTATTAGCATCTTACCTTGCAGAGCATTTGGGAATAGCTTTTCTTTGTGTGAATAATCTTGTTTGAATGCAAACAGTAATATTTTAAACCAAACACAGTTGTGATTTTTGCTATCTGATATTCACCATTCATTCTCGCTGTTCTCCCGTGTAAAAGGTTTTAGTTATCCATCTAGGGAGAGAAGCATGACCCAGAATATATGACTGAATGTAGGTCCCAGCTTCATTGAACTTAACCTTAGATAATTCAACCCATTAAGCCACTTCAAAACTTTAAGAATCTGATTAACTTCTTGGAGAGTCTCCATTGACAATATAAGTAATTTTGTAGGTAGGCTCTTAAATTAGGTATGCAGTTGGGCCTTTGTTCCCATTGGTATACTATTCTCAAATTTCCAGCCAAATTATTCAAATTTAAATACAAAATGCTCACCAAACAAGTCAAGATATCAAATACATAATGTAAAAAAACCTTTTCACAAGTGGAAAACAGGAGACCTGTATAGAATGATTTTGGAATTGGTCAGGAGCTGTTTTACTGCAATTCCAGGAGTTTGGGAGCTGCTTTTATGGTTGGTTCTGTTTTGTTTCTTTTGAATATGAAATACAGTGACAATAAATTTAAGAAAATATTGCATCACATTTTTGAGAATTGCTTTCATTTGGAAATCAAATAAAACTTGTATAAAAATTAAAAGGTTTGTTTGGATTTTTCAAAAGTTACACTGCAGAAAAATTGAACTTTCTACTTAAAGCTGACCATTGGACTGAGACGAGAAAGTCAGAACATTGCAATACAAAAATAATTATATAAATATCACTGTGTGAGGATCTGCATGTTACCAAGTGCCACAGCGCGGAGAAAGCAGGCATACTCTAGTTTCATATTAAAAGAAAAAAAGAAGATTGACAACCATAAAAACCCCTGTCTATTAAAATGGTCCAAATAATTTAAAAATTAGTTAAACACATCTAATGTAATGCAATAGGATTAAACATATGACAGTAATAATCATCTTTCACATTTAGATGATTTATTGACATTAATGAAAGTATTAATTTGAGGAAAATGATTGAAGTTTGATCTTTTGATATGCCTTGTTATTCAAACATTCAACCCAGGATAATGTGAAATTACTGAAGTTAAACCAGGCACATTTCAAAGAGGTATAGAAAGAACAAATCAGTGCCAACTGAATGAGCTGGAAACTATGTGTTTATTATTTTTATGGACCCTAAGGAAATCTGGTTTTGCAGAGGAACTTCTTCATTCTCACGTTGCCCACTGGTGGTCTCCAGATGGCGAAAGACTGGCATTCCTGACCATAAATGACTCTCTGGTACCAAACATGGTTATTCCCCGGTTTACTGGAGGTCTGTATCCAAAAGGAAAGCAGTATCCATATCCTAAGGTAAGATGAGTGTAAGTCACCCACCTCCCCTTCCTTGCTGAATGAGAGTATTCTACCATACAGAATGAGTGTTTCTAGACAGTAACAGAGACTGATTTTGTTCATGTTGCTTTTCGGGAAATATTAATTACTTTTTTTTTCAGTAGACTGTAACACCTTTTGCTGGAAAGAAACTATCAGGTGAGAGAGTAGCAGACAAACTCATTCATAGTAATTTCATCACTGATGTATGCCTTCGTAAAATCAATCCACCACTTCTGCGAGAAGAGTAATATATTTGAAAGACTGCACATTAAATACACTGTCAGAACTGCACTGGAGTCATACACGCAGTGTGCTGAGCACAGAGCATGTTCTGTTGCTGTTATATAGACCTCAGTAAATTATGCTCTTGTTAATAAATGTGGCAGGCTGGCCTTGAATAAGATAAGCCACAGTAAAATCTTTTCCTGGCCATCAAAATGAGAACGAAAGAAAAAAAAAATAGATAAAAGACAGGACTATCATTGAATTTCATAGGATTTAGAGAAGGTTTTTTAGATTTGTCTTGGAAAGTGAAAGAACAATGCAGAGAGGCATGTCTGAAATCACTCCTCATTTTCTAGGAATTTCCTGATTAGGTGCCTCCCTAGCCAGCACTGGTATTCCAACTTATCAGTTTATCCATCCCTTTCATGTAATTTTTAAGTGTCTGAGTTCCTTTCTGATAGGATATGTAGGCCCTTGTAAGTGGTACTCCTTTATTGGTTGGACTTGATGATCTTGAAGGTCTTTTCCAACCTAAACAATTCTATGACATTTCAAGGGAAGCTCATTGAGGGCTTTAGAAAATACTACTGCTGCCCTATTTCTGCTACTGAATTTTGGTGATGGCCCTTTATTCTTAATGGCTGGACAGCTGGACTATAACAGGTACTATGAAACAGTAATATACATGATACAAATAAGATGCATTTGTGCTATGAAATAATACTCTAAAATAATGAAGTGACAGTGCTTTCAGAGATAGTTTACATGCTTGCATTGGCAAAAGGCCTTGAGTGACAGAAAAATAAAAAAAAATAAGAAATATTCTCAAAAGTCAGCTTTTTAAGGAAGAAATGAGTAATTTCATTTCATTAACAATTCAGCATAGAAGTGATACACAATACTGCTTCAGTAATCTCATTAATGAAAAAACATTATCTTTATTTAATGTCTCCATTTAATGCCAATTTAGCTACCCGTTAAACATCATTAATTGGCAATGAAGCTTGTGGTATCGCAACAGATAGGAAAAAAAAAGAAAGGTTTGGTCTTTGTTATAGAATGAAACCATGTAGAAAATTATATATATGAAAAAAAAATAAAATTAAACCCATGAATTTGTGAATACTGGAACATGTACATTTGTGTACATCTCATACACCAGATTCTATTCTTTAAAAACAAAATAATAAGCACAATAAGGATGTTTCAATGTTGTTAAGTATATTGAGGACAAGGTAGGATTTCAATGTGAAGAGTTCTTGCACTACTGAAGAAATGTGTGTATTTACAGAATATGTGCAATTTAAGTTGTCATGAGGAGACCTTGAGTGGTAGAGGAATTAAGGGTCTTCACTGTCAAGGGAAGAGATGTGAATGTGAGATATTCTACTCAGCTAGAAATCATAGAATCATAGGGGTTGGAAGGGACTTCTAGAGATCACCGAGTCCAACCCCCCTGCCAAAGCAGCATTACCCAGAGCATGCCACACAGGAACGCATCCAGGAGGGAGAAAGAACACCTTCAGCTGCCTGATTCCACTGCAGGCTGTGGAAGCGCTCGGTGTCCACCCCACTGACCACAGCACCTCCCCAGCTATAGGGACAGACCTTTTGTTGCTCCAGAAGCCACTGTTATAGAGCTGTAGCTCAGAGGTATCAACACAGCAGAGCAGGACACAACATGGGTATCCGTAGCAGAGACAGTGCATTGGGGCAGTACAGCCCTGAGCAGAGACCAGTGCAGGCTGGCAGCCCATGGTGGGTAGTGCCTTGCCATGGACCCCTCTGCTGTGTCTGGAGCAGGGCTGGGGATGGCACAGCTGGGCTAGCACTGTACTTCTGCACCTCGTGTTCAGTGGCTAGCACAGATCTAGCCTTGCCCACTATAACAACATGCTGTAGAGTATCTTTCTGCAACCCATACTCAGGCTCAATAGTAATTACTCATGGCAGCCCTCCCAGTGAGAGTACTTGGATACCACTATGCAGTTAATGTAGGGTTCAAAAGATATGAGACTTCAGTTGTGTCCTAAGGACTTCACCTCTGAGTGGTTTTTCTTCCACTGTTTTGCATTTGCGTAAGCTGTGCTCATGCAAAGAATGCCTTTGAAAGGCCACATTTCTTTTGAGAAGTTTTTACAGGAAAAAATACAGAAAAAAAAAAAACCACAGAAGTTTTTACAGGAAAAAAATAATAATCCCAGGAGTCTAATTAAATCCATTTTCAAGACTTTTTTTTAGCACTAGTGAAAATACACAAATGCCGCTTACTTGTCTCCCATACCACTCGGAAATAAGTGAATACAGCATTCAGACAATATTCTGAGATAAGTCCAATTTATAAAGGGAATTTATGGGTATAGAGTGAGAGAATTACTCAATTAATTCATTTTTTTAACTATGTAATTCATATGGCTATGAAATTATTCTTTAAAATATAAGATAATACTTTCTTATTATTATAAAGATACTGAATAATGTTCATGAGCGATTCTATTTATCTGTCACTGATTCAGTGCCTCTAAAGCTCCTTTTTTTTTTTTTTCTTTTATTTTTTCAAAGGCAGGTCAAACAAACCCAACAGTAAAGCTGTTTGTAGTTAATCTATATGGACCAGCACATACACTGGAACTGATGCCGCCTGACAGCTTTAAATCAAGGTATATAATTTCATTGTTTTGAAACTCATGTTTAATTTAACCTGTCTCTCAGGCTAATCATTGCTTTTTTTACATCAGCACAACACTTATCTTTGACTGGAATGCATTTCGACTTCATCCCTGTGGCTGAACATAATGATGATAAAATAAAATGCAGCTGTATTGAATTGATGCTTCTCTTAAAAATCACAAGGATCTGGTATTTGCTCATATCTGATGTCCTGAGAAGCTCCAATTTACTTGAAATATATGACATTAAGAATCCTAAGCTATGGTCAAAGGGGCTGAACACTGCCCTGCTTCTGTTTGTTACTGCATTTACTCCCTGCTTTTCCTTGCTGTGTGCCAGCTTGTGGCTTCCAGTTTCTGAAATGAGATTGCAGAATGTGGAAGTGCATTACAAATGCACAGAACATGTAATCAGGGTGTTTTCTCATTTAGAGAGAAAGATTCTGAACTTTTCAAATCCAGTAGGTTACGGAGTTTTGTTTCTCGTCACAGCTGACAGATGCAGTGATGTGACAGCAGGCGAGATGCAATGCCGTCAGATCACATAGAAGTTTTTCAGGAGAAACTGCTTCAGAACCACTGAGCTAACTTAATAGTCCCTGGCTGCAGTCTAAGGGCCAGGGAAGGGCAACTGCCTCTCTTCACTCAGGGCATTTTCAGATGGGGAAAGAAGGGGAAAGGATTGGCAACCATAAAGCTACCTCTAGCTAAAAAACAATCCTTCTGAATATAGTTGCTGTTTTTGCAGTTCCTACAAAACCCAAAAGATTGTTTGTAATTGTTCCCAAAACAGTCAGGATGTTAACAGTGGGCACTGATTCACAACCATTTCAACCAATTTTAAGCTGGCCTAGCTCTCTTCTACACAAATTGTTGTACCCTAATTTAGTACAGGAATAATATAATAGTGAATTATGCCTTGTAATTTTTTGTCAGCTGGACTGTTTACTGATTGTTAGTGAAAGGAATGATTTTGTGGTTTTTCAAGTATTTTCTTTCTGTTGATGGGCCACTACTGAAAAACAGAATAAAATCTGCTTCTTGCTAACCCTTCGTTAATTTAAGTGATAGTATAAAATCTGAGATTGCTATTGAGATTAGTGTCTTAACTCTCTTAAACAGCATTAAATTTGTCCTTTAAATATCAGAAGACACAAAGAAGTTATATGAGAAAGCAATGTGTAAATGCTCAAGAAAGGAAATTATCTTGAAAATGTTTTTTCAGATGTTATGGTTTCACTCTAGATTTTTAGTTTTATACCCTCTAGATTTTTCAGATTCATTCTTCCTCCCCAGCAGATTGAAAATAAAAGTAGACTTAAAAGAATTAACATTGGTATCTTAAAACCTTTTTTGCACCTTGAAGCTGAAGGCTAGCAGTAGCTCAATTTGTGGAATTTCTTTTGTGAGCCTTAAGGGGCATCTTTGACAGATTTTTGAGTTGTTGATAAAGATATTGTTGCTGGTTAATCAAAATAATATTCATGTTTAAAATTCTGTTTTGCTGCTGTATTGAAAGGCAGAGTAAAACTGTTTAAACCTGAAAAAAAGTTAGCTTTATCTTAATTTTAGCTATTAAGATATAATGTCTGTGGTATAAAATTCAGAAAAAAATATATAGTTGTCAGCCAAGTATACTGTAAATTTGCCTTCTGACTCTGGATTTGAGTAGTCATCACACTGGTTATCAATCCATTTGTATATATATCTGTATGTCAGTATATAGGCAGTTAGGAAGAATGCTCTTTGAACAGGCCCTTCTAAAGTGCAAATCACTTTGGAGTTTGTAATGCTTGGGAGGATTTTTTTAATAAAAGTAGTAGCTACTTTTAGCAGTCAAGTTTTTTCATTACCTTTGTAATCTATTCATCATGGAGTCATTACTAAATAGGTGATGGGAGTCTTTCAGAATGAAATGGAATGGGATACTATCATGCATAGTTTTATGGATCTTTCAAGGCAGAAACATTTTGAAAATGCATATTGTACAAGTCATGGCCAACTGCTATTATGGCAGAGATTTACTCCTGCACAGAGAAACCACACTAATGGATAGAGAATGAGGTTTCTATTATTTATAACCATAAAAATAACATTCAGATTCTCAGCTCTCCCCAAACTGTGTGCAGTTCAGGACCTCTGAAGATAGAAAACTGTTTCTCTGATTTTTAGGGTATTTGGGAGCTTGACGTAAGATTGAATAAATTAAATGTTTCACCTTTGTTTACTGCTTGCAGTGATTCTATAAAGATGCTTTGTAATATTTCCCAAGTTTCGTTCACGTTATTCTGATATAAAGATTATTAACATTTGTAAATTTACTCCTGAAAGTTTAATTATGGGGAAAAAATTACTATCTACTGTACACTGTTAATGCCACAAAAAGACTGACAGTCTTCCTTTCAACATGTGGTTGTATTCTGTGCAATTACTGTTTCCCCCTTGGTGTATCTATTCCACAGGTACAATTACATTATGTTTTGTTATGTTTTCTTCAGTGCCAAACATGTTTTTTTACTGCAGGGTTTTTTCCCCATTAGTTCTAGAAAGCCAATACACATGTAAGATGAAATAGGTGTGTATTCATAATGTGCTAGCTCCTGAAGTTCCAGCTGGAAAGGTAGTATTTGCCTCCCACTGAAAATCTTGACAAAGCGATAGGGTGTTCATGCAGTCCGTTCAAACCACTGTAACTTAGGACACCTGAAGACTCCTTGTAACTGATGATATTTAGATACAAGATATTAATATGATGTTAAGAAATTATGTAGGCTGATTTTTGAAAACCTATGCTTGAATTTAGACCTCTCAGGTGGAAAAATTTCATTTATTTTCCGAAGTGGGAATTGCTAAGACAGAGAAAAAGTGAAATAACACATAAAAGAAGTTGCTGTTGAGTTAGTAGAGTAGAGCTTTGCTGCTATAGGTGATGAAAATACTTTTTTGCTAGAACTGTTGTCTCTTAAAACTCTGTATCGTCCCAGTCAGTGGATGATGAGGGAGGTGAATCGTTACGATTCCTTGAAAGAGGCTGCCCCTGCACAGCAGTGCTGCAGAGGTGGTAGAGTCACGACAATGACTCGGAGGAACAGTATAAAACAATTTATTGGTTCTCCCTAACAACAATCAATAAACGGTGCAGATAAAGTTGTTTTGGCATAAATGTTGTTTTCTTATTAATTACTTTAAGGCACAACTAAGTATCATGGAGAAGGAAGAGTGAGTAGGAAGAGGAAAAGATGGGGAGGGGGGGAGAGATAGAATGAAAGATCACCACCCTTGGATCCAGTGTCATCTCACAGTATCAGTCCATATCTCCCCTCTTTGGTGGTGGGTGCACACAGATCAATATTTTTCTGCCCCTTTGTACACTTGGGATATATATCACATTTCCATAGGAAGTGTAGAGAGGTGGTGCTAATTTGCACGGGCCCCTTCTAGCGTGGTCCTGCTATCAGCCCCCCTCTTGGTGCAGTCACTGTGAGTAGCAGAAGAAATTAACTCAGGGAAAAGACACTGTCCCACCTATGCAGAATTTACCTATTCCTATTGTTAACTTATCTGCAAGGAGCCAAAGGAGGAGAACAGAGCCATTGAGAGCCATTAATATGTCCTCCCTCCAGACAGGCCTTGCTTATTCTCTGTTCAGATCTTACCACAACACAAGGTTTGAGTCGGGCTCTGGCAAAGTCTCAGCGTGGGGATCATCCACAGCTTGCTTTCCCCATTCTCAAGCTCATGCTTATCATCACCAAGGCTGCACTGCTCTAGGAGGAGTTTGGCCAGCAGACTGAGGGAGGTTGCCCTGTCTGTCTCTGGTAAAGAGAGATTCAAGGGCAATGATGAGAGTGTGTCAGTGGGCTACAAAGATGGTCATGACCAGGACCCATGTCTGTGAGGAAACCTCAAGCAGAGCTTTTTAGCCACCAGCACTCATTGAAGGGGAGCTAGAAAAGCTACTTCCAACCAAATACCTGTGGTTTAATCTCAGAAGAAAGCTTCAGTACATCTGTCAGTGTATGCATAGATAAAGGCACATGTAGTATACCAAAATACTAGCAAGCTGTAGTTATCTTAGCTACTTTGCTACCTTGTAGGTCATGTCTCAATTTGTGGTGTTATCCATGTGTGTTTCTGAGAATGATGTTTTCTATTAGTATCTGTGAATTCTCATACACTTTTCAGTACATAACAATATAATTAATTTAAGAATATAGTAAATTTTCTAGAGCACTGTGTATAGAGTAAGTTTCTGTTGTTTACCTTCTTGGATAACAACCTGCCAGCAAACTAGTAGAGCATAATAGGTTGGTTTTCATCAGCTGAACTCTGTTGTATTTATTAGGCAAATCCAAATCTATTAAAACCATTGACAAAAGGTTCCTTTTTCCATTACCATAAATGTTAAATGTCTTCCAGCTATTCTTATAAAGAGATTTCTTTCATAATCAGTGCATTGGCTTGAAGTTAGAGCAGATTTCTTCATTATAGTGAACGGTATGAAGTTGCAAAGTTTGACTCTTTCTTCATCAGTTTCAATATTTTTAAGTTCAATACTGTGGGTTATTTTCCTGTGGTTTTAGTTTGTTTATTTCAAATCCAAATATATAATGCTCAAATTTAATTAGGATTGTAACCATGTTTCCAGTGTAACGCAGTGCAAATCCCTTTCCTGTGTTCAGCTCATTGTCCCTGTTGAGTTGTTACTCACAGCCAGCAAAACACACACATATATCTTTCTAGTCACAAGCATCCCAAAACTTACAAGTAAAACAAGACACGCTGGACATACTTGAGTGATGATAAATGTATCAGAAAACTGTTAAACCGCCTCCATTGAACAGTGTATCTAGTGAGATAATCAAAATAAAGGAAAACAATCTATAAGAAAAAAATATTTTTTTTCAATGTTTTTTTCAAGCTTGGCAAAGAATGATAAACACTGTTGATACTTAACATGTTTTTTATCAGCAGTGAAAAATGAATCCAGATTTCATCAAGCTACAAGTCTTTGGAAAAAAAGATAATTACCATATGCTCAGGAAATATGCTTTTTTAACACCTATAGTTGGAATTTTTTTTCACACTGAATATCCTCCATCCCCCTCAGGCCCCAACACCTGACAAGGAGGTGTGCAACACCTCCTTCACATACGTGAGATGTTCCAGCTCCTACTGTTGATCTGACTGCATACCTGTCTGTTCCTGGTTCACAGGCCTAAGGGAAAGTTCTACCTTCTTTATGCTGATTACTTTATAGAATTCCCTTAGGCCAATTTGAAGCCAAGCAATAGATTTAAGTGACAAATATGGAATCAGAAGTAGCTGTCTGGTCAAGGAGCTTGAAGCTCTTGTTTCTGGTTCAATCCAACTTGGAATAAAGTGAGTCATAGAATCATAGAATAGTTTCAGCTGGAAGAGACCTTCAAGATCATCAAGTCCAACCTTATTCCTAGCCCTATCAAAAACCACTAAACCATGTCCCTAAGCACAACATCTAACCAGCTCTTAACTGACCTCTAGAGATCATTTAGTCCAGCTTCTCTGGTAAAGCAGGATCGACCAGGGCACATCACACAGGCTTGCACCCAGGCAGGTTTTGAAAGTCTCCAGAGAAGGAGACTCCACAACCCCTCTGGGCAGCCTGTTCCAGTGCTCTGCCACCCTCACAGAAGAAGTTTTTCCTTATGTCATCATTATAGTCAGAATAATCATCACCATAACAATGAAGCATTCTGGTTTTGGTGACTAAGAAACTTCCCATTGATTTCAGTGGCTACTACCTGTAAGATAAAGTCATCTAAGCTTAACCTCCTTGACTGGATCTTTTTTATACAAATGTTGTGTAGAACTGTTGATGTCACTGTTGTAGCAGGAATTCACAAAATAGAGCTTTCAAAGTCTAATGACCTCCAAAGATACTAAAAGCCACAGAGTCAATTGAGATATTGGTTTTGTGGCACACTGAAGTTTTTCCCAAGCTGTTTCTGGATAACTCAGTGTTCCATAGGTGATAATTACTAATTTCTCTTTTCATCCCACAGGAGCCAATGACCTTATCATCTATTTTCTAACATCCCCTTTTTCCCGACTGGTGCCATACACATTTTTCTCTCAGATTGTCTAATTGAGTAGCATAATTAAATTAAACTCAGAGCAGTTATTTCCAGTCCAGAACTGCTTTGAAATTATTATTTCTATTTCAGACCTAAAAAATATCTGTTAATTTTCCTCTGATTTTTTTTTTTTCCCCTAAAAATTTAGCCATGTGGTAGTTCAGAAACAGTTATCACCTTTCTTAAAAATCTTGACTTGCTTTAAGTCATTATCGCCCTAACTGTATTTAAAAAAAAAACAAACTACAAAAACCCCCATAAGCATACATGTTTCAGACTATATTCAGAGTTTTTTGAAATGTCTTCTATAATCCCAGTTGCAGTCTGAGCAGTGTTATTACAGAGAAAAATGGGAAGGCCATCTTCTATAGATAGTCACACATTATATAAAGCTAATAAAAAAAAGAAAATGGAAATGCCTGGAGATGGTCAATCAAGGCACTGATTTTTTGCTGAAGCCTTTTAAACTCTTTCTCTGAATGGAGTTGTTCTTTTGTATTTTTTTTTCATATAGACTAGTACAGTTCTGGAAATAAAGAAAAAAGAGAAGTGGCAATGACACTTGTTTACACCAGAGCCCACCTCTGCAGAAGAGCTTTGGCTTGAAGGAAACCTCTAGGAGCAGCATCTGTCCCCAGTGGCAGAATTGCCCACAACCTGTTTATGCCTTGGACTTGGTGTTGGTTCATGTCAGTATTCGTGTCAGCTTGGCAGTGATGCCATCCTGACAGTTTCTGCTGTCAGCAGATCTCTCAAGACTGAAATACAGCCCTGTGATTACTCTCATTATAACTATTATCACAGTTCAACACAAGAATAGGGAAAAAAATGATGCTAATTACTCCCTAGTAATGATTGTTGTGGGGTAACAAATTCTTTCATATAGGAAGCCATATCAGGAGAGCTAATGAAAGTTTAAGACAATATAAATAATGTGCTGACTTCCTTAGGAAAAAAACCACAAAGTGTCTCATTCAGCTTTTGAAAGAGAAAAATTAGCAAGAGTAGAGAATCTCTCCTGTGTGTCTGCATGCCAGTTCTGTCTGTTTACTTTTGTGGTATGACTGAATATCCACTAACCCTGCTTCTGAAAGATGTTCTACTTTGAGATCAGACTCCAGATCACAGACCTCTTAATAATTTTCCCAGTGTACTGTGAACAATGACTATGGGCTTGACATAATAGCAGGTAATTCAGATACTGGTAAGCCCACCTCTGTCATCTGGGTAATGATTCCCTTCTCCCTTCCAATTTTATTACATGAGCATAAGAAATAACCTAATGCAGAGTCATGGGCATGTGCAAAACATGTTATGGTGTATGAATTTACAGACAAGCAAATAATCTATAGTAACTGTCCTGGGCAGACTCCTCTCCCACAATGTACTTTGGGATAGCAAATTCTGGTTTAACTCAAAGACAATCAACTTAACATGAATTTGCATTTAAAGTGAATTTGCATTTACCAATTAATATTTGTGCAAATGACCTGACTCTGTAAATTCACTCTCTAGCTTGCTTTGTGGTAGATTGTTCATAATTTCAGATACTGAAGCCTGACTACAAATAAACCTCCACATCTTCATCTCTCTTACCAGTGCAAGAAGTTGCTCATATTGGGAAAGTCTGTATGACAAAGTGGGCAAGTTACATCAGCAGGAAGCACTGGTACACTGGTATAACTGGGTTTACACTGGAATAGCTGGGTTTACACTGGAATTGTAGCACTATATTGCTAGTCCCTTTCACATTGCAATCAAAGTAATCAGTACAAAACTTGTACATAGATTTGATCTAATATATATGCTAACCTATATTAGAAAACTACCCCTCCTCTGCTTAAAATAATGGGATAATATGCACACAACCACCTCTCTAAGCAAAAACCCCAGTATTTGGCTTTTGAGTGGCCCCATGATTATTAGAACAAAAATGGATCCAAGTTCATTTGCACCTTGTCACTTCCATTGAATTGACTGCTTGTATTTTGCATATGCCATATTTTTTTTGGTAGATTGAAATATGGACTAATTTCCTAAAAATTGATCCATATTTTATGACAGTAGAAGAACAAACAACTAATGAGCAGATAATTTTTCCTCACTGAAAAGCAAATACAAAATAAATTATTTTCTTTATTATTTGAAGGGTGACTAACAAACCAGTTACTTTCAGATTATTTGAAATGCAAACAAAGAGTTTTACTTTACATGCTCTAAGTACCAGCAATTTAATGGTAGACAGGGTCCTAATTTCAGTCCTGATGTTTTGTCAGTCTAACACAATGTTCGCGAACGGAGGATTGTAACATTTTAGAGCACCACAAAAAAATGTAAAGATCTGGAAAAAGTTAGGAAAAGAAAGTACTTTTCTATTTGCCTTAATGTCTACTTATATCAAGAAGAGATGCTGCTATCATTACTAGCTACAAATATTTATGTATAGATATGTCAAGGTCAAAGCGAAGTGCCTTAGAGTGTTGTCTGTAGTATAGTTCCCACAGGGCAGAGGAATAAGCATTTACACCCATGCTGAATAACTGTAGAGTTGTCACTTTCCTGCCCTGAGGAAGTTGATCTCCAGCTGTCCCAGAGATTAGCTGAGAAGGGTCTGTTCTTCTGAGAAATATGAGATGCTCTAGTACACCCAGTGCAGACTGGTACTCAAAATGCCAGGCACACGTAGGAGCAAAAAGTCAGTGCAGTGGCAGGTACTTAGCATCTTGGGCAATCAGGCCAGAAGACATTCAGCTTCTCTTAATCTTCCCACAGGTGGATCAGGGGGACAGAGCCCATGAATAGTTCAAAGCTCTTAGAGGAAGAAGTGTACTTTGTCACCCTTTCAGTTCTGCACTCTTTCTCACCTTGCATTTCTTTTATCTTTTCTAACTAAAACAGCAAGAGAAGTAGCCTGCCCTGTAGCTGGTCTCTCTAATTAAAAGCTTTATTTCATCTTTGTACAGATTGCGTGTGCTTACTGGCAGGAGTTCCATCAAAGAAGAATACGGAATTTGGTCCCACTAGTCATCTCCAGGTCAACAGCAGAGGTATGGTCCAGTGGAGGAACAACGACTATTAAGATTACTTTCCATCTCCAACCACTCGCATACTTATGTTTTGTCCTCATCTTTGTTTCACTTTTTCCTTCTTCCTTTCTGTAGAGAGTAAATTCTTTTGCTCTGCACATTTTTATTTTTTTTTGACACATCTATATGTAGTGCTTTCTGTATAAAGAAACATTTATGTCCCTCGTCACTGCTCAACAGGCTCCCCTTAGCATGAAAATGATGCAGTGGTTGAATAGACTGACTTCTCCAAATTCTCCAAAATGACTTGGAATAGCTTCAGCTACAGTTTGTTGACTCTACAGCTGTTTCATACTCACCATAACTCAATCAAACAAAGGTGCCTCTTGGTCTTCTCTGTCTCTGAAGGTTTAAAAAGACATTTACCAGGAGCAAATATATATATATGTATATAAAAAAACCTCAATTGTCTTAGCATCTGTCATGTTTTAGAGTTGAGTCCTGTGGCTGCTTGCTTACTGCCCTTCCTCCCCTCTCCCCCAAAGAGGAACTAGGGGCAGAAAAGTGCAAAAACCCCACTGGTTGAGATAAGGAGGTTTTAATACAACAATGCAACAGGAGAAAACAACAATCAACAGCCACAATAAAAGCAATGAAACAATACACATAGAAGCAGTAGCAAAATGAAGAGAGAAGAAAGAAATGGGCTGCCTGTCCCTGACCTACCTTGAGCTCCCTCACCTTGCCTGGTCCACCCCCTGCCATTATATATTGGGCATGATGTCAGTACTGTAACACATTGCCTGGTTCAGTTGTCTATCTTGACTGTGACCCTCATCGAAACTGCTGGTGAAATTTAACCCTATCCTATCGAACCCAAGACAGCATCCTATATCTGGTCAATCCTGATGGAATCTAACTGACATGAGACAGTGGGCTCATGTTAAGAATATCTGAAATATTTGCAACAGTAATATCACAAATGACAATAAGAGTTAAACATTTCAGCCCCTCACCTTCAATCCATCACTCCACTGCAACTCCATTTTTTTTCTGGGCCATGCCAAAGTACTAAATTTTCCATTCTTAATGCAGGATGCCAAGTGGCATTGTGGACTAGCTTTCTGCTTGGATTTGATATTTTCTCTCTCATAAGCAGTCAATGTTCAGTGATAGCTTTGAATGGTAAGCTCAGTATAAAATGGTAATTATTTTGTCCCAAATCTGTTTATTATTAGTTTTAAACATGTATATTTAGCCTCAATCCCACAGATTAGTTTGAATAACATTTGTCTTCAGTTTGAGCTTCCAATATGCAAAAAACTTCAGCATTTTGTGATACATATTAAATTTTATAACAGGTTCAAGTAGATTAAATTTAATATTTTTTTCTGGGCTAAAAAGAAAATCATTAATATGTTAGTAATGCAAATCTTTCTGTTTTGTAATCCATTCAAAAGCCATCTAGACATGGTTGTGGGCAAACAGCTTTATGTGGACCTGCTTAAGCCGGGGGGTTGAATGCTCCAGAGGTCCCTTCCAACTTCAACCATCCTGTGATTCTGTGATTCTCGAGGGCTAAAAGGCAACACAAGAAATGAAGGGAATGTATCAGCATTCTGAAGATTTTTTAAAAGAAATTGTGAAGACCACAAAGATATTTGGTCATTACAGCATAGTAACTTTTGTTAGTGGGACCCAAACATTGATGGGTTTTTGGGAAGCAGAATGATGTTAAAACCAGAAGGATTAGGGCACATTTTTGTATTCAGTGAGCATTTTTAACATCAAGACTGTTTCTGTTCTTATCTCAAAAAAATCTTTTAAAGATTTTCTCAGAGAATCAGAATGAGAGAGACAAAGTAAAGATCCTACTGCTTAGGATTTTCAGTTGACGTATGAGCATGTGTAAATTTTATGCCATAGTAAGACTTTCTACTTCTTATAAATTGACATACTGAGGCCTTCTTTTGAGTTAGCCATTTCTTTTGCACAAGGCTGCAGTGTACAATTAAGTGGGTGCTTTCTTGTGATGCAACCTTAACTGCAGGTAGTGGTTCATCTTGTTCTGTTTCCTCACATCCTTTCTTTCCAGTGATGGGATATGACTGATGTACACAGAACCACAGAATCATTGCACTTGGAAGGGACCTCTAGAGATCATCTAGTACAACCTCCCGCACCAAAGCAGGTTTGCCTAGAGCAGATTGCAGAGGATTGCATCCAGGCTGGTTTTGAATATCTCCAGAGATTTCCAGCCAAGAAAGTCTTTGATTTTTGGCTCCTGAAAAAGTGAATGGGATTTCTTACTAAATTGTGTTGTGCCCCTAAAGGCGTTAGGGACATGGGGCACTTTATCATATAAACTCAAGAACTAAAGGCTGCTCCTGGATTTAATTAGGTTAAACAGGCATGGGTGGAAGACACTGAGATTCAAGATCCTAGGCTGAATGATAGAATTAACTGAGAATATCAAACTGTAGGTTTTGTCTCTTATCACTAAGATTCTGACTACTACGGAGGTGTCTATAGGTGGGTGGTTGGGTGGAGGGGAATTCCTGGAGTTCAAAGATCAAATTGGGAATATTTTCCAATCACTTTGAAAACATCTAGGTTGTTTTTGACACATCAGCATTTTCTGATTAAAGATTTAGTCAATGTTTTGTACTTACTTCTAAAGCTAAACAGTTGAGACTTACTCGATAATCATATTAGGAGATTTTTATAATGATCATCTGTGATTACTATTCTAAAAGTTAAGTGTATGCAAATACCGTTCAAAACTAAGACAAACAAGGCATTTGGTGAAGACACCAAACAGGTTACTTTTGGAAGCTATATTAAAGGATGTTCTTTCTAATGAGAAATAGTTAAAGGATTCATTGAGAAAGAAGAGATTTTATGGGAGCTGCAAAACTACTAAAGACAGGAGTAGACACATATTACAAAATTAAACAATTAGCAGGAATAGTTTCAAATAATTTTGGAGTATCCTAATTTCTGACTCCACTAGTGATTTTGCCTAAGCAAGCAACTAAGGACCAAAGAATTTCAACCACTTGCTGTCAAAATGGGAGAGACACAAAGATGCCATAAAGAGTTGTGTCTTACTGGTGTCTTATTCAATGCAACTAAGTGCAACAGATCAGGAATCCTATCCATTTAGCCCTACTGGCAACAGCTGAAGTAAATCCTCAAACAAGGACATCTCTTGTGCTTTTGTTGACCTTGTTTATCCAAATATTACTTACACTGAATACTAGTTAATGTTAAGTATGTAAGAAGAAATCCTGCTGAACACCCAAACAGTGCTAGTACATGCAGTAGAATATGGCTATGTCTGTATGTGCCACTCCTTGCAGAGCACAGGGACCATGATGACAGACTCTGCCTTAACTAAAAAGTAATGGCTGCAACTTCATATGAAAAGCAGACATGTTCCTTAGGTGACAGAATGAAGAGTTAAGCAGTATAAAAATATTTTTGTGACGGAGATTGTACCTAACCTCAACAAATTTAGTCACAGATGTGTTTCAGAGAAGTTAGGAAACCAGAAGCTGGCATTACAGCTTTTTCTACCTCCCAGTCACTAGTCTGTCCTCAGTTCTTGTTCCTGATGAAGCCTTGTTGCCAAGCCCCATTTTGACATTTGAGCTCTGATGATTTAATTCAGTTCTACATCCAAAACAGTGTTATTTCTTCAGTTTCAATATCTCCCAGTAAGCAAATCCCTATTTTCTTTTCTACTTATCTGGAAACTACCTATATAGTAGTTTTCATCCAGGGCTTGGAAAACTATTTTCTCATCATACAGGCTTCCCTTCAGGACCACAAGAAATGTAACTATCAGAGCTTCTTACCTCCCATTGGCTTTCTCTAATTTAGTCCTGATAACATTTATATGTTGTTCCAGAATGATTTACATATTTCATGAGATGGGTGGAGATGAGAGACTATGGAAGTCTTCTCTTATTGTTCCCTGCACTGAATTGCTGGCATAATCAGATGGTCATGGTGACAAATTCACTCTCTCCCTCCCTCCCTCCCTCCCTCCAGCACACTTGGTCCCAACATCTCTATGTATTCTAGGGAAAATGTTTAGTAAATGGGGGATCCACTCCTGGAAGAAGAACAGCATGGAGATTGTCATCAGCCAGCTGGAAGCCAGCTGGGGAACGGGGAAGGAGGGTGGCAAGACCAATGGCCTTGATGCATTGTTCTCAGGGAAGTCCATGTGGGGCAACTCTGATTCTGTGAACACAGATACTAAAGTAATCAGAGACAAATGAAGGCTGTAATAATAATTATAATTGCATTCAATAGTATTTTGCTCCGGTGTAGTACCTTATAACTTCCCAAAACAATTGTAAATGATTCTGTTAAATAAAGTGATTTAAAAATACCTAAACAGTCCTGCACCTAATATGAAACTGTGTGTGGTGTGTGCTGTGCTCAGAGTGCTGCCTGCAATCACAGACAGGTTCAGTCCAAGATAAATCATACTGAAAAATCATTCTGATGGCATTCTCACAGTGTTTGGGGAGATGGAAATGACTTCGGACATTGAAATATACATTTTTTTCCCCTCCCTTTGCAATGTAATTTATTATTCTCAGCACATAATGTAAAACCTTGTTTGAATACAGGGAGATGTGCCATTCCTCTGCATCAGGAAAGATTTCTTACTCTAAAACATTCCTACATGCTACTCCCCTGCCTGAAGATAAAAGTGTATAGGGCAGCTTTCTCATTGCCTTCTTTCTTTCTCTCCAGCCAATTATTTTACATAAATCTACAGACAAATCATCTGTCTCTTTTCCTTTCCTTTCCTTTCCTTTCCTTTCCTTTCCTTTCCTTTCCTTTCCTTTCCTTTCCTTTCCTTTCCTTTC
>WUAM01000107.1:365857-388399 GCA_024336885.1 Actenoides hombroni | reverse complement strand
AAGTCCAACCTTATTCCTAGCCCTATCAAAAACCACTAAACCATGTCCCTAAGCACAACATCTAACCGGCTCTTAAATGCTTCCAGGGTTGGTGACTCCACCTCCTCCCTGGGCAGGCCATTCCAATGCCTGACAACCCTTTCTGTAAAGAAATGTTTCCTAATATCCAGCCTGAACCTCCCCTGGTTCAACTTCAGGCCATTTACTCTTCTTCTATCGCTTGTCACCAGGGAGAACAGACCAACTCCTGCCTCACTACAACTTCCCTTCAGGTAATTGTAGATGGCAATAAGGTCTTCCCTCAATCTTCTTTTCTCAAGGCTAAATAGCCCCAGATCCCTCAGCCTCTCCTCATAAGACACATGCTCCAAACCCTTTACTAGCTTTGTAGCCCACCGCTGTACCCTCTCCAACACCTCAATGTCCTTCTTGTAGAGAGGGGCCCAAAACTGAACACAGGATTTGAGGTGCAGCCTCAGCAAAGCCGAGTACAGAGGAATGATCACCTCCCTGCTCCTGCTGACCACACTATTCCTGCTCCAGGCCAGGATGCCATTGGCCTTCTCGGCCACTTGGGCACACTGCTGGCTCATGTTCAGGTGGCTGTCAATCAACACCCCCAGGTCCTTCTCTGCCTCACATCTCTCCAGCCACTTCTCCCCAAGCCTGTCAATACAAGATCCTTCAATACTGACTGATTATGGGATGCTGTGGAAGGAGATTGCCTTTTCTGTGTTCACAGTGTTTTCTGTCTGCTTTTATACAGAGTAAAGAAGAAAGCTAACTCTTTGGAATTCAGAAAGGAAATAATCCTGGGGCAGATGTGAGGGAAGAGGCTCTAAAATGTCTTCAGATGAAAACTTAGATTGTGAAATGGGGACTGGCTAAAAAAACAAAAAGGCAGGTCTATGAGGCAGGGTTTGAATTACATTTCCTTGACAGTTGGGGATTTCAGTGGGAACCCTGAGAGATGGTGAGATGGTGAGGATAAAAGAGATCAACAAATAGGTTTTATGGTTCCCATGATCATCTTATAGTGGCCCTACTGTGAGAAATGGGATAAATATGAACAAATCTGGAACTGGCTACACTAAGTGTAGGAAAAAGAAAGTTAGGAATGGGGTGAGGAGACACAGCTTGAATGAAACAAGTCACAGCAAAAGAGTAAAGTCTACTCTTATTAGGCCAATTGAATGCTAAAAGTGGATTCTGTCTCTGTCACCCTGTGCCTCTGCCACACAGTGAGTTTAAACTAACGTTGATTGTAAAAGTGATTGGTAGTTGTGTTTGTTACTCTTTTGGAGATGCAGTAAATTAATCCACAGTGTGGTATAAGAAATATTCCAGATGAAGGTTGTGCTCTAAACATGCAAAATGCTGTAGAGCACCTAATTAAATGGGTATCAAATTGATGATCTGCCATATGCTTGATTTTTTATTTAATATCTTGCTTCAGTCCTGTGTCCAGGAAGCAGTCTTAGTCTTTCCTCTTTAAAGTGATGTTGTGAGGAAACTTAATATATGTACAGATGCAGAGGGCCTAGTAATCCCAGAATATTTGTGTATTGGGGTTTAGAGGGAAAGAGAGAGTGCTTATTTTCATTACTAGAACAATAGATTCGTTGGAAAAAAAGCCTGATAAATTTGGAGACACAAACTGATAGTAGTTTCCTCAGAACTAATACAGTTTTTGCCCTGAAGGCTTCTCTGGTTTTATTCAACTATATCAGCCAATCTAATAAAACATATGATTTTCTTCTACAAACTTCAGCTTGGTTATATTTCAGAAGGATATGTGTTTATACATTTTTATATATATATATACACACACACACACACACTCTATACTACACTCCTGATAAACAAGTCATAATGTAGTGGAATTTGAACATATTTTTATGCATAGTTGATGGAAGGTGAAAAAAAATTAATTTTTAAATGTGCTTTTGCCTTCACTTCAGTGATCAAAGAGTTCATGTCAGTGATGAAAGATGATGTTATGGTTTGATTTGGACTATTAATTACTGAATCAGCTGGATTCGGAATGAATCCTGTTTCCATCCCTCAATGAAGACTTTTTTTGAACGGAACAGCTCAGGCTCTATTTTGTAGAATTTGGTTCTGGGATAATTTGTGCTATGTTGCAGTGGATGCTGTTTTACCTTGGTGTCTAAATGCCAGTAGAGGGAGGCACTCCTTATGTACATATTTTGAACATTTCCTTTTGGATGTCTTTGGGCTTCTGTGTGCACAGTTGCAATGGGTTTGGATGGCCTTCGGAAGGCACAAATGCAGAAGGAGAAGTTTTGAACTCCTTTTTTTTTGAGTTCTGCTATGGGGAACTAATTACCTGAGATTTGGTGTTGCATGCTTTATTTAGTTTGTCGGATCACTGTCTTTTTGTCTGTGTCATGTGGTCTCATGTTAGATCATGTGTTATTTATGGTACACATTTTTGCTCCTCAGTAAATTACAAGGCTTTTTTAACCAAAAACATGATGTGGAATATACCTGAAGTAAACATTTCTAGTCTTTATTCTGGTATCCACGTGTGAAAATATCTGTCTTACTAAAAGTTAAACATAAAAGTCAAAAGCGAGTTGTGCATATTAGGTCGTTCAGCTGTGTTCTTCAAATACAGCAACCCACTGGGGCTGGGTGAAGCTGCAGTGAGTTGCTGTCTCCTGCATCTCCTGTGTGCAGCATCAGAGTTGTACACAACTTTGCTGTTGGCACTGCTTAGCATCTTTGATCTAGCAAGAAGTCTTTCGAATGTATAATTAAATATGTGTTGCCAAAGAGTAATGAGAACTCCATCAGTATTTCATTAAAAGCCTAATTATATGCAAGCTAAGACCCTTGTTTTAGAGAGGAGTAGAGTTTCCTGACAAGTTCACTTCACTGTTGCACACAACTCAGCTGGACTGTGAAAGCTGCCAGCTGCCACGAGTAGAGAAATGAAGCAAATAGCCTGCCTGGCTGGGATGACAAGCTGCAACAGGTCTTCCTCTGTAACATTCCATATCTGATAGCCCAGCAGGATTTTGGGAAGAGAGAAGCAGATACACTGTGATTCTGTGCCCGGGGCAGGGGGTTTGCTCAGCCAGAGTCATTAAGGGACTGACAATTTGACCAATATTATTGGGTAAAACAGAAGCTGACATGTACTGATGCCAAGTGTGACTTCCTTTTTATGCAGAAGTACCACTATAAAATGCTTCTTATTTTATAACAAGTGACAAAGTGGTCTCACCTGCATTCTAACATTACAGCCTTACAGACATTTTTTTGTTTGGCAATTGGACTGGATTCTTCTGCAAAAATGAGTGTCTTCTGAAGGTATTTTGGTGTAGGAAAATACTGGCTTCTGTTGAAATTTAATTTTTGTTTTTAAGCTGTCCAGCAAGTACGTGATTCATGTGTATTCACAAACATATGTTTCACAAGCATATGTTTCTCCATGTGGGGGCCAGTGCACTAGGACCAAGCCCTCCCACCTGTGGGAACTTGTTGGAACACAGATGCTTGGCATTTGGGGTTCTTTTCTCTGTTCCTCAGTACTGATACTGCCATGCAGTACAAATCCAGCATTTGATGAACTGTATTTATTTATTTATTTTTAAAAAGTCTAATCTGAAACAGGAATGATCTTAACATTGTGTTTTCAAATGTTTACTTAGGGAATATTACATCACCATGGTGAAATGGGTAAGCAACACCAAGGCTGTGGTGAGATGGTTAAACAGACCTCAGAATATCTCCATCCTTACAGTTTGTGAAACCACAACTGGGGCTTGTAGCAGGGTAAGTTCGATATTTTTCCTGATCTCTCTTTTCAAGGTTTCTTCCTGCATTTTGTTTTCATATTCAGAAAAGGAATTTTAGAAATCAGTTTGCCAATGCAGTAGTTGCAAGCTGAATATGACTAGTCAACAGGGAGGAGATGGAGGTGAGAAAATTCAAAATCTGATGAAATGATTTCACGTAATTAGCAACTTTGAGTGACATTTTCTAAATTACTAAGCTTTGTTCATTCATTAAGTTCAGTGGAAACTGTAGTTGCTGAACATCGGTGTACTTTGGATATAGCTAGTTCAGAGGCAAGCTCGTTTTCCATCAGATACTTTCAGCTGCCTTGTTTCTCCTCTCTACCCCTACAGTTTCATTTGAGATCTTTCTGTCTCTCACAGCTTACAAATGTTTAAGGAAAATGTGTAAAATTCTGATAATTCCTGCAAATTCAATAGCAGAATTAAATAACTTCAGAAAAAAAATAAAATTGAAAGGCATGAGGGGTGGTTCATTTTGAATGCAAGCCAAGTTGAAATACATTTTAATATTTGAATCCAGCCACATCCCATCCCTTGATTCAGACTTTGACTTCTGACACTCCTCCATTACATCTCTCCATTTTCACAGTCAATCTTGCATCTTGAATGCAGTTGGCCACTTTCCCATTCTGAGTCACTATGTCTTCCCAGAACCAGCTAAAAGTATAAGTATTTTCTATACATGCTAATATCAATACAAACAGATGCTCCAAAGTAGAGGGTATAATTTGTCAGTGTAAATGGTTATGAGTGATTAATGTAGGTCTAAATATGGCCTCTGAGTCAAAAGGCTTCCATCAGTGTCTGCTACTGGAGTCAGTCATGTTAGCGTTAGGAAATATTTCTGAGCTTGTCTGCTTCTTTTGCTGCATAATGTAAGTTGCTTTTCCTGACTCAGAAGTTGTGAATAAATCCCCGGACTGTGGATTAAGACTGTGAACATGGAGATTTGTTGACTGGGTTGCTTGGTTCCTATAAGCCTTGTACCCTTTTATTAAGAAGGTTGGTCATAAACCACTGCGAGCAGTTGCTTCTGAAAGGAAACTCATATGTCCTCCAAGGTCAATGGACTTGTCTGAAGTAGATATCCAGGGAGCTGTAATCCAGGACATGATATAATAGAAAGAGAGATTGAGAAGTCTCACTCCCAAAGAATTAAAGTTCAGCAAAGCACCTTTTTTAGGTAGGTGAGGAAGAATAGCAATGCCCTGTCACTGTAGCGAGTACAGCTTAGAGCAGGCTCATGCTTGTAAACCTGGATAGTTCCTATGCTGCATCCACTGGGATAAGGTGATGCTCTTGAATTCAGTAATGGATGAGAAAAGGCCTTATAGTGAGAATGTAATATTGTATCACACTATTTGATTTCAACTGTAAACATTTGTAAGTTTTTTTTAGTATTTTGCTCAGTTCCAAAAAGTACTGTATAAAACCAGCTGCTCTAGTAGCTACAGGTTTTTCATTTTGCAGGCTGTATATTTACAGATGCTTCTATAGCTAATACATTTTCATGACTTCAGTGTGAATGTGACTATTTACAACAGTTGACATATATTCTGTATTTTTTTCCAACAATATGTTCATGGTATTTCGGTTGTTCTTTTTATATGACATGATCTAAAATGTGAGTGTGACCCATAAACAATCATTTGCTTTTTTTTTTTTTCACTAATGCCACACAACCCATTAAAGCAAGGGATTGTGATTTGAGAAGGTCTCACTATTTGAGCTTGGTACTGGCTGTTTGCCCAGCTTTGATGAAGGACCTAAAATGTCCAGTTGTCAGATGATGCCTAGAGGTAAAAAACAAATAGAACTGCCTGTGTAAAGCTTCTTGATAGCTTATCAGAAAGGACTGAAAAGGCATTCTTAGGTCCCCTACAGTGTTCTACCAAAAAACTCTGAATAAAGCAGCTGACTTCATAATTAAATTACTGTTTCTTTCAATGTAAGTGCCAATGAAGAGATGTGAAGATTGTAACACAGTAGAAAAAAAGCACAAAATAGCTAGAGAACTTTTGCTGAATGGGGGAAGTATTTTTGATCTACAGCTATTCCATAAAAGCAACTTTTTTCTTTTTTAGAAATATGAAATGCAGTCAGAGCTGTGGCTTCCTAAACAGGTATAGTATAAATGCTATTTCTGGGTGGATGATGTGTAATTACTTCATTGTAATTTTTATTTAATTATTAATTTTATAACCTATTAAAATTCATTCATTTTAAAATTGAATACTATTTAGGATCCTAAATTAATTTAACAGCTGCCGATTATAGCAGTGTCTGTGTAGACATTCAAATGGCAACTTGTTCCTCTGGTAGTGGGAATCCTGTCACTTAGCATCACACAGAGGACATTGCACTATCTAGCTGACCATGTCCGTGGTGGAAAGAGATACACACTTTCAGTGAGCGATTCAGCCCTTTGAACAGAGACACCTGTCTCGGTTTTGGAGACAATATTCCCTTCAATTTCTGATCTCTCTGCATTCTGTTAAGTAAACACTTAGATTACCAGCTGATTAACTACCTAACTCTTAGATGGTTAATGATAGATCAGACAAATCCCATTCCAAGCATGTCCTATATACTGTGCTGATTTTTTTTCTGATTCAAAAATAACCTCACCATATTAAACCTGAAGGAGTTAAAAGATTAGAGGTCATGCAGGCTATAATTGGGATGCGTAAGAGTAGTATTTCTAAATTCATACCCAGAACAATATGAACTAACATGCCAGCAAATTATTCCATTTTCATAGCTTGAGAAGAGCTGTCCAATAAATAGATGAAACACATTACACTTAAAATACATTTCAGGCTTCATTTTGCGATGTGCAACTGAGAAATCATTTTTTAAAAACCTATGCTTTCATAGCAAGCCATTTTCCTTTGATATTTAAAGTTAGACAGGGAGGGATGGTATCATCAATACCATCAGGCTACAATTTATGGTAAGACCATGATTCAGAGTATCATTTCAATGTGCTTATGTTTTCCATACAACTTTATCAAAATCAATGAGTGTTAAGTATGTATTTAGTAATGTTTCACTGAGTCCAGTCCATGTGAACATTTGCTCTCCTCATCACCAGTAGGACTTACCTCTGTCATTGGTTGTATGTCTGTAAAGGGATGTATCCTGGAAAGTCCCACTGGGTTAGGGATGAGACTACCAGGCCTTTCATTGGGAGGCAAAGTTTTTCAAGGACTGTAACTTATGCTTTAGGACAAGCTTCCACAATTGTAACTACTAGCATGAACTATGCTTAGCTTTAGCCATCACATTTTTGTTAATATTAGCAGAATATATATTAAATCTACAGATTTTTCTCCATTTTTTGTAAGCACATCAACTACCAAAACCATGGAGACAAAAAACTTAAGCTGATGTTTTGTTAAGAAGTTTAATGGAAAGTGTGACAAACTAACACAGTCTTACATTTATAGAATGAAGAACCGGTTTTCTCCAAGGATGGCACTAAGTTCTTCATGACTGTCCCAGTGAAGCAGGGAGGCCGGGGTGATTTTCATCACATAGCCATGTTTATTGTTCAGGTAAGATTTTGGTTCAGGCTATTTTTAATATTCTAAAGGTCATCTAAGACTGAACTCTTGTGTTATGGTCATTTGTCCTGTCCATGTTGCCACATGGAGCTGAGGGATATATCTATAACTTCTTCTGTAATAAGTGGAGCTCTCTCTTTTTTCTTAGGCCTCTGCTGTGGTGGCACCTAAGATCTGTAAAGGAAATTTACTTGTGAAGTACTCTCTAGAAGAGTTCTTGTTTGTTTCTTATCTCTACAGACAAGCAGAAACGTTGTCTTGTTAAACCCTTCTGGCAATACCGTTTTATAGTCACAGACCTGCAGAAACTCTCATTTTATCCTCTTTATATACGCTGTGTATGCATAACTGTAATTTTAAGTGTCAATTCAGAATATTCAGTATCTGGTCTTACACACAACAGTAAAGGGAGGCAGTAAAGGGAGGTAATACCCAAAACTTAACATTTTGTGAAAATTAGGTCTCTTTTGTTACCCGTTGCAACACTTTACAGTGGCTTACATTTCCCAGGGTCGCTGACTTTTTCCAATGAAGAATTTGAAACAAGATAAATATGCACTATCACTTTGAAGGTCACTAGTATGATGTTGTGATGAACTAATAAAGCAAATAATGCCCTGGAGTGGAACACTCCAAGGCATCTATTTAAACCAGCAAAACATCAATCCAGGTACGTTAGGCAGAACCATATGACATACGAGAGATTATCAAGGTACTCAAAACATCAAAATACAAGACTTGGCACCAGGCAACACTATTATTTCCCTTTATGACAGTGTTCTGATATGAACATTATTAAGTCTGAAATATGTTCACAGTGTACTGCAGACAGAACAAAAGAGCTTTAGTGAAAATTTAACCTGAAGAAGTAAGAACAAGATACTCGTTCACTAGAGTAAATATATCAAGAAAGAATCAGAGAATTAAACAGGGATCAAAGACATGTAGAATTCTATCATCTAGAGAGAACAGTAACTGAGATGACAATCTAATAAAGGTGTATTAATATAGTAACCACACAAAAATTCACACCGGAGCAAAACCATTTAGTCAGTCAAGCCTTATTTTGGTTTATTTCCCAATATGAATAAGTATACTTAAAATACATGAAATAATAAGAATGCACATCTGAAAATTAACTTAAACCTGTACGCTCTTTTCACTATCAAAGAGCCCAAGAAACTTCATCTCAATTCAGGAAAATATTTGAGCAAGAAATTAAGTCCACTGCTATTCAATAAGATAGTTAAATAAATACCTACTTTTAAATTCATGTTTTAATCCCACCAGAATAATGTTTAAAGTCAAGTTTATTATTAAGAATTTAGTATTCTATCCCTTTTAGGAGAATTAGAGCCCTGGGTACTGCACAGCTCTGAAAATCAAAAATATTTCTATTTTGACTGCGATCACCATGAATAAACAAGTCTGAATGGTATCACCCCTCACAAATTTGGTTTTAAATATATAGCTGCTCCTGAGAAGAAGAGAAAATGTGATATCCCATGTATCAACCATTATTCATCAATAAGCAACATTGTGTGTGGTAATGGGGCTGATACAGAGCAATAAAGGACAGGAAATGTGTTTACATGATGTATTTTACACACTGCATTAATCTGATTGTCCATTATTTCTAAAGCAAACATGAAGACATAAAAATTATATTATCCGTTGCACATAAAGTTCTTTGTCACATCAGATGTTTGTCACACATTGTGGGAGCCACAGTGGCATAACAGGTGCCCTGCAGAATTTAAAGCAGTTAGCAGGTTGCTGGTACCAGATGATCACATTTTTTTCATGATGGAGTTCAGGTAACATTGGAATTTGGAATTCAGATTCTTATTGCTTCCCTGTACTACTCAGTACATGTATCAATTTATTAACAGAAATCAACCTGCAAGTGCAGGAAAGTTAAAACACAGAATTAGCGTGAACATACAGTGACATAGAAGTAAATTTTAAAAGCTCAATTTAGATTATTTTAATCATTGAGGCTTATTTGTCAGTCTTATAACAAGTGCTGAGAAATGATTGTCTTCTTGGGCTGCATTTCATTGACTGTACTTTAGAAAAACATGTGTCAATGATATAATCAAAGCAGGTTAGCAGAAGTATCTAAATCTTCCTCCAAGGGGACATTACTGTTTTAAAGGGTTACTGTCTATCATATAGTATTCACTGTCTGAATGTAGAGGGCTAGCTGTGTATTTTATTGTTTTCAAGTGCTTTTAGTCACTCATGAAATATTTAAAAGAAACTAATCTCAAAATGGAATTGAATCATATGCTACGTATCTAGAAATTTCTTACATGGGTTTTGCAACTCTAGAAAGTCTCTTTTTTCCAACCACAAAATAAGAATTATAAAGTAAGTTTAATGGATCAAGGCAAGAACTTCCTGCAAGCTTCATAAATTATGTATTATGGCTGTAACCTTGAAAAATAACCATGTTTATTAATGCTTGGCTGGGCTTTTTATTGCTGTTTCTTGTTAGATTCTGTGATCTCAATATTTAAATATCACTTTCAATAGTTGCAGCTTGTCTCTCTAGAGAAGAAATAGTCACTTTTGATAAATCACTAATTTATATTTTAAGCATTCCCGGAGACAGCACTGAATATTGGAACCTTCCTGAACAAGGGAATCCTCATCATAAACATATGTACAGCATTTAGCACAACGTCCTGATTTCAGTTGGTACTTGCAAGACTTGTCATAGAGTTACTACATCATTCTTCCCTTGTGGATCTGTTACAAAGCAGATCAGTTCTAAAGGACTTGTTTCTGCCTTGCCAGTTCCAGACATGTCTCATAAATGTCCTTGAGCATTTTCTGCTTTCTAGTTATTCCTGCTGTTGATGTAGAGCTTAGAGTTTGCAAGGCACAGGTCAGAAATACAGAGATTAACAATAGTCTTTTTGCCTTTATGACTTTTTGTAGGCCACATAACCATTGAGGCCACAGTGATTAGGTACAGACTGGTGCTCTGGATTCACAGGACACAAGGCCAGAAAAATTAGATTCTCCATCTGACCTGCTTTGTAACTCCCGCTGCTGTTTCACCCCCTAAAGCTGAAATATAAGCTGAAGTATTGTCTTGAATTTGAAAACTAGGAATTTTTCTATTCAGGCCAAGCATCATAGCCCCTCCAGTAGAGAAAAAAACACTGTTCAAATATGTTCATGGCTGAAGTTTTTATCTTCAGAAGCCTAAGCAAGAATTTTACCTTTTGCACTAGGAAGCAGACTCAAATGAGCTTATCTTCAAGTTGCATTGGTTTTGACCTGTGTCTGATAAGGAATTGTCTGCAGCTTCCAGCCAAAGAGTTTGGTCATACCTTAAGGTACCACTGGCTGAGAAAACTGCTGTCACATTCTTTGAGAAAGGTTTTGAATTTCCCCTTGTATCGTTTCTAGGAGTTTTCGAGGCTCGCACTGGGAGGGAAACAATTTATGAGAGGGAGCAAGGGGTTCTCCTCAGCTTATAAGCATTTAGTTCAGTTGCCAAAATTTGGAGCTACTCTCTTCATAGACCCTGGATAAAGAGGGGCTTCTCCAGAATGCAAGGTGAAGAAGGGGCTTTAATTAGATTTAGATCCTGTGATTCCCCTGCTCTGCCACTGTAAAGGAAAAGAAACACTGAGAGAAACAAAATACGTGTAATGACAAGATCCTTAGCTTGAAGTACAGGACTTCTGTTTTTTGTAGACATGTGGAAAACTGAAAGAAAAATTGTGATGGAAACGAAAATGATTATAATGACTTTGAAAAGTCATTATATATGGGAGAGAAAGGATACTTGAAGTTCAGGCCTGTCAAAATGTGAAGTTTGTAATTTAAAGATGTTATGTTGCATATTGAAGTTTAAAAAGCTGTAATCAGTAATGACATGTGCAGACAATCCTGCAAGGCAAAGAAAAATGTAACAAGTAAGGTGAAAGTTAATATTTTCCATCTTTTTCCAGGCTAAAAGTGAACAAATCAGTGTGAGACACCTGACATCGGGAAACTGGGAGGTTATCAAAATCCTGGCATATGATGAAAATACTCAAAACATGTAAGCACTGTATCTCATTATCAACACACCATTCATCAATAATAACATTTTGGTAACTTATTTACCAAATTCTAGATAAGAAGTCATAGCAAATTTTTAGTACTTGATAAAATCCAAAATCTGCAGTTTTCATTTTTGCTTGTTTACTACATGAGGTCTCTGGACTTTGAGGATCTGATCCAACCTCATAAATTCAAATTATATAGTAGATTATCCAGCCCCCGATTCTCACTCAGCTCAGTCAGAGAAATCTTTCAAAAGGCCCTCTTAGTGCTGTGATGGGAATGAAATGCAGCACATACTTTGTGATTTTTTGGCCACAGTATAGCACTCATACAAACCATCTGAAGGCTCCACATAACTTCTGTGGGTCTTGGTTAGTTTTCACATGTATCTGCACATGGCAAAAAATAGACATACGCCTTATTCTGATTTTCTTTAAAATAAATTATATTTCATCAAGGTCATTTCTGAGGCTGCAACAATATCTGTTGGTCCACTGGTACTGGTGAAACACCCTTTCTGACCAGTCCTTCTATGGGATTCGAAAGTATATCCATATCAAATTTCTTGATACTTCACCAAGTTTCAGATGAATAAATGAGGTCTAGATGTACTCGGCCTGCAGAGAAATGGCAGACTGCATGTGCATTCTCAACCGCTTGAGAGTCCTGCCTCTCAAGCAGAAACTTTGTGGGGATCTCATCTGGGACACACCAAAGACTTGTCTTCATATTCTTCCAGCATCTCTACTAAAACCTCTTTCCACCAGTCAACACTGTCTGTAAACCATTGCCTAGGGTGCCAGCTTCTGTCTCTTGACAGAAGAAAATGTTGTTCTACAGCACAACAAGGTTTTGGGGTATCATAAGGCCTATTGTAATCTACAGTATAACTTCATTGTGACCTTTTTCAACTCCTTGAATTTATGTTGCAAAATCGGAGTTTGGAAGGAGAAGCTTTCTCTTCTGTATTTGTAATATGCAGAAAGAGGTCCTGGTTGCTACTGGAGCTCCTGAGCATTACAGAAATTAAAGAGAAACCACTAAATACTGTGTTCATACCTATTTTAATATGAAATCATATAGCATCTGAAATAACTGCTTGGCATACCTGGTCTAAGTTTAATCTTGGATCTTAGGTTTGTATATAAGTATTTGATCTTTATTTGGGAATTTTTAATTTTAAAAGATATAATGTATGACATCTCTCACTTCTTTAAAAAACTTTGTAAATTAGACAGTTTACCAAACTGAGCTTAAATTTCTTCATCTTTTGGGCACAGTTATTTCTTAAGCACTGAAGAATCCCCAAGAGGAAGGCAGCTACATAGGTAAGAAGTACATGGGGCTGTGTTAACAGGTTCTTCATCCCAAGCCATGAGTGCTATGATGATGTTCTGAGCTTAATTGCTGCTTTGGGGCTTGGGTAATCATTTATATTCTGTAAAAATTAGCACACTTGAGCTGTAACAAGTAAAGAATCACAGTTTTTCAAGACTAAAAATGCTGATGTTATTTTACAATTTGTAAATTTAACACAAAATATTTGTACCACTTATATCTTCACTATTCCTTTATAAGCTTCTAAAAATATGCAAGCATGTAATATGACTGTGTTTTTAAAAGTAGTGAACATCATCTAAATAAAAATTTATGGGGTTTAATCATGCAATTTAAAGTGCCTGGGCAAAGCACCCCTTCCTTATGCAAACCTCAGTGCTTAAATATTAAGTTAATGAGGCTTTTCATGGTGTCCTACTAACACTGTTGCCCTGCAGCACTGCTAGTTATTGGAACCCCAGTCCTGCTTTGGGCAGGTTTTGGATCCTGTCCACATTGCCCAGTTTACAGAACAGTAGTCCACTGAGTCATCTAAAAACAGTTTGCACCAGGCACAAAATAAGACAGTGACATTTTGGTAGGTTTAGGGACTGAAACACATTTTATCACTGTGATGAGCTAATTCTTGGTTTATTGTATTTTATTCCAATGGAAAGTGTTTCTGATTATTTTTATCCCCAGTGTATCAACAGTGGGATCACTGAATCGCCAGTGTCTCTCATGTAACTTCTTGAAAGACCAGTGCACATACTTCAGCGCAAAGTTTAGCCCCATGAATAGGCATTTTTTACTGCACTGTAAAGGTAAGTCAAATGCACAGCATGTGATAGTACTGTATTTGCTTCTGAATTAATGTATCCCCTTGAGAAGTGCATTAGGCTGGAGTCTTAATGTCAGTAGTGGATTACTCAAAGTTCTGTACAGAGCTTATTGCAAGACCATAAGTAAAGATGTTCTATGTAAAAGCTAAATAACAAGTGATATCAGAAAGCTGCTCCTATCCTAACACTTTACTCATTGTAAAGGACATTGACTTCTAAATTTACCCTAAGTAAAAGTCCTCCACCAAAAAAAGTGAAATTTATAGTGACAATACAGCGATTCATAACAGCTTCATTATGTTATGTATTGGTATTGATCTTATGCATCTATACCTAGTTAAAAAATGAGGGCCTGCTTTCTGTAAGACTGTGTGTATACTTGTGTGCATACAGTGTAGATATACACACTCAACCACATATGTATGTGTGCATCTACCAAAAAAATCCCAGATATGGTTTAATCCATGTAAGCAGATCCTCTTTATCAGTACAATTGCAATAACTAACTTTTAGCTTCTTATTGTTAGCTGCATTCCAATAGCACTAAGTGGCACCAATTGTGTTCAGGGTTTCTGTATAAACAGAAAACTAGAACCATCCCACATGGAGAAATTTATAAACTATGCCCAGGAAATAAACCCTGATAAATAAGTAAGATTATAAAAACAGGTCCAGAAGAGCATTACACAATCAATAATAAAGTGTATAGCTAGATCTGTTGACCTTGAAACTTGCAGTGCTTTATAGACAACTTTCTCCTAGTATTTTTTCTCAACCAGCATCAGATTGAAAAGAGGAGAACATAATTCATCTGAAATACATGTGAATAGCCCATTCTATTTGCATGCACTTCTTCTATTTCTTTTACAACTAGACATTTTTTTTTTCACAAAAAATAAAATATCTGCCACCTTGAGAATTGAATCTATTCTAACAAACAAACTATGCATATATATTGGCTAAAATAAGGTTGGTTTGTTGTTGGTTTTTTTTTGTGGAAGCACAAAATTACACCTGTAATACATAGCTGACTGGGGGGGTGGGAGGAGACAGCTGTATGGTTTATACATGGTTAAAGCTGCAGCAAAATTTATGGAGCTAACCTGAGACCTTATTTGAGTAAAGACTGCAGTATTAATGAGCTCCTCGTGGTTTAAGCAGAGTTTTCCCTTTTTGGTTGACACAGTTGCTATGGGAAAAGTCTCAGATTCCTGCAAGAGGGAGGGTTGATAAATTCAGAAGAATTATTTGCTCTGAATCAATACTACACTAGGGCCCAAAAAGATAGTTTCTTGTTAATATTTTAGGAAAGTGTATTCAGCCTGTAATTTCTAGTCTTCCTTTGATATCACAATGTGGATACCAGCAGTAAGTTGCACATGAAATTGCTCACAAGCTCATGACTTTCAGTGACTTTCGAGATGGCAGTTTTCTGTTTGAGCTGGTAGAACTGTAGATCATCCTCCCAGGATTAAACCTACACTCCACTGAGTTGCAACCAATAGACTGCCCTAAGCTGCAAGGTGTTGTACAGAGATGATAAAATACTGTCATTAAGTTTTTCCTACATCTAACGTGAATGTGTCGTTGTCAACTTGGGGTTACTCAAAGGTCTCCTCTGCGTTTTGTCAGAGCTTGACAATTACAGCAGCAATGTGGTCAACAGCTCTGCAAAATGGAGTGAGTTGGATGTTTGACAGTGTCAAAGTTGATGGCAACATCACAAGAGAGCAGGAATTAAAACTCTTCTGTGAGGAGCTGGTTGTAAGAGTACAAGGTAAACTGCTTTGAGGAGACAGATGACACCATGTGTACATGCATACACACTCATTTTCCCACAACAAAAAGCCTGACTAAATAGTTACCAAAGCAGTTTGCCAAGAAAAATCCTTGTGGGACTCTGGACTGGCTTGATCTATACAAGTTTCAATTCTTCCACCTCCTGCTTACCCAAGAGCAGTTTTATTAGGATAGTTTTTCCTTCTTAGTTACCCCCAACCGGGAGAACTGTCTCAGTATACTAGCTGTATCCATCTCCAGATATTCTCCTGAGTGAGGAGTTATTTGTAACCTGGTGGATGGAGGACCGGCTTTACAGCCTCACAGTTTTGGCAAGCACATTCTTTACACTTATTTTCCACACTGCTTGTGGATTTTTCCTTTAGTGCTTCATAAACACTAACAGATGTTCATCTCTCCACTCAAATAAGATACTTCACAAAGGGAGTAATTGTCTTTCTCATTTTATGCAGCAGGAAATACGCTGTGGATTTAGTGTTAGTTATAGGAGGTCAATGGGAAATCCAAGTGCTGGGCTTAGTTCTGATGAGCTGTAACCCAATGTTTTTAGTATAAGTCTGTCTTTCTGTTTTGTGTTTGGCTTTTTAATCTACTGTAATCTCCCTTTTCAAAATCTGTCATCATCCTTCCATCTTTTAGTAAAGACAAATAGAGCTGGACTGAAAAATGATGATATTTTCCCCTCTAAAATTGATCTTTCTTAAATTGGAATTCAAAGTAAACCGTCAAATTCAGAAGTAAAAAGAGCTGGAAAAAACCAACCCAAAACAAAAAGAGACAGCTGAAGAAATTACCTTTTGAAGAGGTAAGGCAGAAAGCTTTGATTTGTCAGCAATCTATCTGTAAGATTTTTGTCAATAGCCTCCCTTGAGACAGACAATGAAATTGATAAAAATCTTCAGTGGAGGCTGTCAGAGGCTGTGAATGGCATCATGCTGTTTATTTCAGGTATTTAAGTTTCCCTAGGCTCATGCCATGATTAATTGAGAGAGACAACCTCTCAGGATGACTCAAAACACATAAATTAATCTCTGTGTCTGAACTGCTCTCAAAGGGAATCTCTTTTTCTCTAAAACCGGGGAGTCTTAACTCCTAATTTCAGAGGGTCCATGCCTTCATCTGCTCTGGAGTCCTCAGGGACTTCAGCTTTTCTGAATTATACTTCCTAGCCCAACAGTGACTGCCTGCAAGCAATTTAAACTCTTGTCTCACCCAGATAAAATTATGTTTCCTGTGCACAAAGTCTATGTTGAGGATGGGGATACAACATTTTCTCGCTCAAGGTTACACTCAGGAGGGTCCTCAGAGTAGGGACAGCAAACTCAGCTATATTTCTCAGTATGCAGTATGTTTGGTCCCTCCAGTTTCACATGCCACCTTGTGCATTTGCACAGTACCTGCTGACATGGAGAATTCTTCCTGGTGATTTTAATTTCTTAGTGGAAAAGTAAAAATATAGTATCTGACATTACCGTGAAATAAGATTAAATTACATTACACCTAGATTTAATTATGATGCTGTTGGTCTTGCAGAGCATACCAAAGGAGCTTCTTAAACAGATAATTAAGTGAAATATCTGATAATTTTTCAACACCTCAGTAGCTTTTTCATAGAAAATATAAGTGAATATGACCATTAATTCACTTGTCAGTTGACCTAAAGTTGCTGCTTCTGAATGTCAGACTGCTATATTTTACAGTGCCATTAAGTGCCTCCATAGTATTTTATTCTTCACTTCTAGCTAAAACATGGAAATCTAAAGAAAAAAAAAAAAAAAAAGCTCCTTCTGGGTGTGGGGGTTTAGACTGCTTGTCGAGCAGGGAGAAGGCAGTCTCCGTTTTAGATTTTGTTGGTACAATGGTCTAACCCGTGTCCTTCCCAAGAGACACCAGTGGAGTTACTGTTGTGTTTGAAGGGAAGCATGTGTACAGGGCTTCCTGGGTCTGGTTTGAAGTGGTAACCAGTGCTTTCATTCTTTATTACTGGAATATTGAGTACTAACTACACTACACTTACATTATTTTTCTTCTCTCCTTGAAACAGGGCCAGGTGTTCCAGTTGTTAGTGTGCACAGTACAAGTAATACTGCAAGTGAGTATTTCTTATGTAATAGGTGTATTTTATTACCATCCTTGATAGTTTTGGAGAGCATGGAGGAGGGGAAAGGCAGTTACAGGTAAATGAAAACTGATAGATGGCTCATTCATAGCAAGTTTTATTAATTGCCTTTTAGCAACATCCACATCTGCAAGTGATAAGGAAAGAAGTTAATCAAATGACTAAAACTTTCCCAGGCTTTTCAGATACGTTTTATGCTAAGTGCATATCATTCTATTTACACTTAAGTTAATTAAATGGCAGGTTGGTCTTCATCCATTTCACTTTCTATGTAAATTATGCTGCCTTTACGATATACCTTCTGTATTTTCAGAGATATTTTCAAAGTTACAATCCAATTATCTTGAATAAGGTACTGTCCTTGGATGATTGATCATAAAATCTGACCTACATATGATGAACTTAGTCCTTCTCTTGTATTTCTCAAATCACAGCAACTCCACTGACATTTTCAATGATGGTAATCCAAGAATTAAGGTTTTTTTAGGAGGGCATGCAGTACGTCCATTTTTCAAGTTTTACTCACTGTTTTCTATATATTGACACTGAATCTGTTGCTGTTTCCTGGCTGCTTGAGGTGCTTTGTAATGGAAGACTGTCCTTCAGCAGCAGAATTTTTCTCACTTAGATGTTACCTCTACTGCACCAGAGAAATAACTCTGTTCCCCTATTACCACCATCACTCTGTTACTGTGGCTCCACATAGCATGAAGGTGTGGATTAAAGGAAAGGAGAAATCTTTCAATTCAAAAACATTAAGCCCATCCTTACATATACTAGTTTCTTCATTGGTTTATCTCCAGAACTTTTTCAAGAAGCCAAAGTCCTGAACTGTACTTGTTTGCATCCCTTTTGCCATAAGCCAGTTACTGTTCAGCCATAGTGGATGTAATCTTACATGTTGAAGTAGTGTACTAATTAATAGTATAATGTTATGTAGTGTTAATGTCTGCACTTAAACTTCCTTCCTTTCTTTTTTTTTTAATGTTAGTGTTTGCAAAGCTCAGTGACATAGCACACCCTAAGGGGAGGGAGTTTTTTGTAGCTCAAGAAGGGGTAGCTACTGCTCAAGGTAAATTCATTGACTTCTGCAGAGCTACTCAATTCTGTGAAGGTAGACTTTTGCTCTTTATTACTTGTATCTAAAATACTGTTGATAGTGAATTATTGTATAAGAGTCAGGATAGAGGGACATTGTTTGTTGTAACAACAAGAAGCCAAATAATGAGAGAGATAATTGCCATTAATGTTTCAGTGCAAGATTAGATTATCCTCTTCAATTCATAGAAGAATGATTAAGGATTACTTCAATTATTCCATCCTCAGACTATAATTATACCATTTTGGTTTACTGCCCAGAACAAACATTCTCCTTACATTATCCGTTTGGGCCCCAAGTGGAGGGTATATTGTTTAATAAAAAAAAATAAATCTACATTGTGGAAGCAAGATTGGTAATTTGAGGTGGGGGGGAGGGAACAGAGCAACAACAAAAAAGAACTTATTAATCATTCTTTCATGTGTAAAAGGATTGCTTCAAATCTGTTTGCAGCTTTAAACCAAACTTGAAGTCCTACTTTTGGCTGCAGAAGCGCAGAAGGCAGGGAAGCACATGCAGTGATCAAGTAGAACGATGCTGTCTAAATATTGTCTTGGACTATGTAGCTTGAAAAGGATGTGTGCTTGAGGCTTAGGCTATTGCCCAGCAGATGAGCTGTTCCCTGTAGAGCTGCTGTTAGTATTTGTCAGAGATACTAGGATTCATGTTATTTGTCAGCAGTTTCATTGTTAGTGCTTAAAAAAAACAAAGCCTACTAAAACCAGTTAATGGAATAGATGTATATGTTTTGACTTAAGCTGATTGCTCAGTTCCTGAATTGCAAAGCAGTTGCATTATAAAGAAGCATTTACATAAGGAATTCATTTACAAGACTTATCATTGCACATTTGTATCTTTTTCTTTAAGTTTTTTTGAATCTTGATTTATCTCTGATGAGATGATTCTCTGTACCTTGCAACTTGCTTTTTGATTTTTCTTCTTCTTTTCTACAGAGTTTTATATTTTGGAAGATAATTCTGTGTTGAAAAGAGTTGTTTTTAAGAAAAAAAATTCCAGGACTGAAATTAAAATGCTTCACATTGAGGATTACGGTAAATTTGGCAAAATATTATTTTACCAAACCAAAAGCTTTCTTACAAGGTTACTGTTTTTCATCTGTGTGACTACCAGCCTTTAATGTTTTGCTCTTTTCTTAAAAGAACTCCCTTTGCAGTTGTCACTGCCAAAAGATTTCACGGATCGAAACCAGTATGCCCTTCTATTAATAATGTAAGTATCTTTGTAGAATCATTCAAAATAATAAAAAGTGCTTCATAGAAAACACTTAACTCTGTAATTAGAAAATGATTTTTTACCTTGTATGTAAAAATTACTTCCTGGATTTTAGTTGATAAATCAGAAGGCTTGTTCTTGGGAAGATTTTGTTATAGGGGCTGTCTGGTAGAGATTCCTGGGGTTTTTTAGGCTGGTCAAATCTAGCTCTGCTTCATTGTGCTTTTATGTACGTCAGGCACTGGCCCTTTTGATGATGTAGCTGTGAGTAGTTCTGCAGTCTTTCCTGGACCCATATTGATACCTACCCACAGATCTCATTCAGAGCATATGCTTCTTTTTCTCTCTGATAGAAATGGGTAGAGCTTCTAAGAGGGGCTCAGTAGCATAGAGCAAAACTGCTTTTAGGAACACTACAAAGAAGAAAAAATTATTTTTGAGCATGAATGGCTGAAGGCATTTTAGGCATGATCCAAAGTCTGTTGATGTTTGTAGAAAACCTCAATGGGAGGACGGAGGTACTCCCTGGCAACCTGCACTATTATTTTGAAAAGAAATAGTGTGTGTATTTCTTTCAGAGACAGTCAGCCTTTAAGTTGCATGTCTACAGAGGAAGAGATCAGATTCAGGACCGTCTCTGCAGCCTACCTAGGGAAAGCAGTGATGGCCAGCTCAGGGCATCATTCATTGCTCCCCACCTGAGCTCAGCATGAGTCTGAATTACATGGATGTAGAGGGGTTTACCAATAGATGTTCTTCCAGTCCCATTTGGAAGGAATTGATGTGAATTTCACTAACACAGGTGTAGGAGTGCACTGCTAAATTGATGAAAATACCACATTAGCTGAGCTGTATCACTTGGAGTAGACCTCCCCTTAGTGACAGCAGAGATCCTTATTGTATGTTAGGTAAAATTTACAAGCTTGAGCTGCTGAGAGATCCCAAATTCCTATACTCAGAGCAGATCTTAGATAATAGGACAGAAATGCTTATTTCTAAGTCCAATTTGTGTTTAAAACTAGGGATTTTCAGTTGTATTTAACTTCAATTGTGGAGGCTCTCTGCTTTAAGTGCCTCATGAACATGTTTCTTTTTTTGTGGAGAAACAGGACACGTGGATTATTTAATCTTTGAAGTATTTGCTAGCATGATCTTAAAGCATGATTATATTTTAAGCATCTCTTTTAAGTCTGCCAAATGCAAACTGCCTGAGTGGACACCAGCAGCATTACGGGGAGTTACAAGCACTTGTGCTTATTCTTTTTCTCAGCAGCATTTTTTCTGAGAGTTTGAAAATACTGAGATGTTAGTAGTGTATTGCTTTCCTTGTTAAGTATTCTGGTAAATAAGTAATCTGCCGTATACAGTTATGGTAGAATATGAGGTTATATACTCATGTAGAATCTAGAGAAGACAGGAGGGAAGAATAAGAAACCTGGAGACAGCCAAGGCCAAAAATGACAGGAAAAGCTGGGGGGGGAGGGGGAAGCTGATGAAGTGCTATTAGGAAGTAGGTTTAGATACCAAGAGCTGAAATAACAGAACAGTATTGAGACAAGGTCTGAATTTAAACTTACCAAAGTTGTCAGTACCCAGTGAGCAAATAATGTGTCCAAGTTATAATGTATGGATATGTTTTATAGTTGTTTTATTTGTCCACTTATGAATACAGATTGTGGTGTCTACATTTATAATATGAAGTCTGTGCTTCTTTTTTAGTCAAATCCTTATCTTTGAAATACTGAATTATCAATGTTAGCTTTAATAGGAGTTATATTTAGAAAACACTATACAATAATGGAAGTTTGAAACAGAAAATTTGAAATCTATCCTGGTCATGTGAAGTTGCATGTTTTGTGTTCCATTCTTCCCTGCAAGAGAAAGAAGTTGTTATTTTTTCAGCAGCATTTTACAGACTTAAAACTAAGGCTTCCAGCAATCCTTTATTTTTGAGTTAACCATGTCCCCAAATGAGATATAAAACTGAAAACTGTCACTGAAGTTATGGAGATTCCCTTGTGGGATGATTATTTGAGCCTAATAAATTCTGCCCAGCTCTTGAGAAAGAATGATTGGAAGTCTGTGTGTGTGCAGAAGGTAATTTCTTGACCCACACACCTCCATATTGACATCTTAAGTTTATTTCATTATCAGAAGTACTACTTAAAAAAAAAAAAAAAAAAAGAAAGAAAGAAAGAAAAGAAAAAGAAGAAAAGAAAGAAGGGAAGGGAAGGGGGTATTCAGGTCCAAGAAGAACATGTAGCTTTTACAGGAAACACTGATTAGTTGTATATATGGTATCATTTCCCAGATATTTGACTTCCCTGAATCCCAGAGTGGTACTGTTGGGACTGTTTGAGAAACACCTTGTTCCTACTGCTAGAAGCATTAGAGAAGAATTGTAATAGTGGCTGATAACAAGCAGTGCCGTTCATATTGTTCAGCTGCACCTACTTTCTTGCTTACAATCTCAATCATGGTACAATTATCATTATATTCCAGCTATTGAAAGTTTGAAAAAGAATGCTTACCAATGTGCTTGGTAAGAAGGCTGGTTTCATTGTATATTCATTTCTTGGAAAGGAGATTCTCAATTCAGGCAACATGCACTTAGATTTATATAAAGAGAAGACAGGTATTTGGACAAGTGAAGTATTAGCAGATATGA